>CAJNJA010007903.1:418-15809 GCA_905231915.1 Symbiodinium necroappetens
CATGCATGCATACATACATACCACATACATACTTACATACATACATACATACATACATACATACATACGTACATACCTACATACTTACATACGTACATTCTCACATACCTACATACCTACATACTCACATACATACATTTTCACATATCTACATACCTACATAGCTACATACCTACAGATCTACATACCTACATACATACCTACGTACATACATACATACATACATACATACATACATACCTACATAGGTGTGTGCATATCTTCGCGAATGCCTGGAAAATACATTGGCGTGCATCTATAGCTGAAATTTCTATGCCTTCCGATATGCCCAGAGAAAGACAGAGACACAGAGAGTGAGAGTGAGAGTGAGCGGAATAAAGAGAGGAAGGGAGAACAGTGGTCGGAAACTTAATGGGCTCCATGGACTGTGGTCTGCCAGGAAGCACTGCTGGGGTTAGTGACGGTTTACGGTTTGCAACACTTCTTAGTAGATGGTTGAAGGCTTCAGGGCTTGGGTTTTCTCAAGCTGCAAATGCGTCCTCTTATGCAATTAAGACCTTCCCTGCAGACTGCGCGCGTCGTTCAAGGGAAAAAGGCCTGTGGAGAGTAGGACGGCTCCGAAGGACAATGTTTGAGGCTCTTCTGATCCGAAAAACGTGACCGTGCGAAGCTTCAAAAACCGTCTGGGTTGAGGGCCTGGTGTTTGGAAGAAGTCGGCAGATACGTGTAAACTTTGCTGGAGAGTAATCCACAGCATGGGGATACGAGCTACCCACGGTCGCCACCACAGGCTCCACAGGGCCTTGGACAACTGAGATGCCGGCAAGAGGATCCAGTGCTCGACAAACCCGCAACAACGCTGCCTGAAGATGCTGAGGAGCTTAGGATTGAAGGTTTCTGAGGATCGTGGCAGAGATGGGTATTGGGTTGTAGGTTTGGAAGCAAGACGAGAGCTGCCGCGGCAAGAGCCCATGAACCCCAAATGACAAAGCCGGGAGTACTGCGATCTCTGATCCCAAACGTCAAAGAGGCACGAAGCTTTAAGAGGTCTGGCAAAAGCAAGCATCGTAGCTGAGGAATACTCAAAACGCAGCATCCAAGTCGTTCCAGTTCGTACTAGACTTACTAGACGACGCAAAAGCACTGAAGCAAGGAACAGCTATGGGGCAGATTGATAAACACGAATCTGCTGGTCATAGTAATGTACTTGAAAAACGTCACAGAGGAATAAGATTACATCGATGGCAGCAGAGAGAATATGGCGATGTTATAGAATGGGTAGAGGTCCTACCCTTAAACCCAAAGCCTGGGCCCTGAATGCAGGCATCTTGATCGTTTCATTTGCCGCCTTTAACCCTCATGCCCGCCAATTGCAGCGTTTCAGGGGCCCGTAGACGGCTACATCTGAGTAAGCATGCAAGGGTTGCAGAGCAAACACGAGCATGATTGCTGAGGCTCCTGTAGGCCCTGTAGGCTTGCCTCCCAACCGTCTGCCTGCTGGTAACGATACAAGCCTTGCAGCCGTGAAAGCGAGGAATCAAGAAATCAAAACCTCGCAACTCAAGCTGGGATTTAGGGGTTCAGTTTAGAATTAAAAGGCTTGTGAGCCACACAACCTCACCCCGATGTAAACAACAAATCCTGAAAAGCCTAAGTCAATCCAAAGGCTTGGGATGTCGGGCATATATCGGAACCCCCGCAATACCCCCAAAAGCCTGGTGCACCATGAGCGTGGCGGGAACGACGCCCGTAAGTGCCGGAAACTTGGGAAGCTCCGGCCTGCACCAAGGAAGATGCGACAAGATCTGGACAAAAAAAGGTGTGAGTAGGATGTACTGTTACCAAAACCCATACTGGGCTTTTTTCCGGACCCTGCTCAACGTGGAGTGGAGAGCTGTTTTTGCTTGTGAGTTTTGTCTGTCACGCTGTAGTTCTCTTGGCTGCAGGCTTTTGGGCCGCAGGATTTAACGATATGTCGAGGGTAATTATAGGGATTGCTGTTTAGGGTGGGAGGTACAAGTAAGAGGATTGGTGATGAGGCCTTCACTTGAGAAGTCTTAATTAAGTCTAGAAAATAAAAGGTTCAAGAATGCAAATCTCAAGCCTAAGGCTCAGCACCCGGGCAATTCCCAAACACCGCAAGAACGGTGAACTCCGAACCACACACCGCTGAACTTCTGACATCCAAAACCCCAACAGCCACAAAGCGGGCGTTCAGCGAAGCCTTTCCGATCGCTCGTCCATGGCCAGCAGCAGCTCCTGGAGACCCCCGGGCTGAGCGTTTAGCCGCAGGAAATTCTGGGTAATGTAGCGGCCTTAAGAATTGGAATAGGGTTTTTGGGCCCCTTCGTAGTATACTTATCATCGAGGTCTTGATGTATTTAGGCATCGAAAGGTGCAGGGCTCCAGTCTTGGGGGCCCAGGGCTCCTGTGCTTCAATGTGTCTACCCGCTGAGAGGGACCTCGAGAGGTAGACTGCAGCTTTGGGGAGCATTCTGCCTAGGTACTTACTTTATTTATTTGCTTGCTTACTCACTTACGTACCTACCCGTCGATGACTCTATCTATCTGTCTGTCTATCAAGCCAATCAACATATCTCTGTGTCTGTCGATCTATCCATCTACCCATCCATGCATCTATCTCTCCATCTATCCATCTGCCTGCCTGTGTACGTACGTATGGATGTATGTATGTCTGTATGTATGTATGTATGTATGTATGTATGTATGTGTGTATGTGTACATATATATATATGCGAAGACATGACCTGTACTTCTTGCAGCACCATACTATGACTGTCAGCCGAACGACTAGTACGGTGCAACTACACCTCAGGCCCTCCAGGAATCGGTCCAGAAAAGAGACCGTCCCAGACTGGTTGCCGTCGATGGCCTCGCTTCATGTCGTGGAGGGAGGCGAGAGTGTGGTACACCATGGACTAAATCCCAATTTTGCTTTAAATCCTCATTATGACGGCCCCCCCCCTGCGCCCACAAAGTATAGTCTAAGGATTTCACCTGCCAAACCTGTGACACTGCAGAGCTGCTAACTTGTCTTGTCAGGTTCACCTGAACGAAGTGAGAACAAGTCTTATCAACATTATCAAGGCTCAGGAATGTGTGGCTCAGGAATGCTTTAGTTATGTGAAGGAAAAATGATGCAGGTATACTGCGACTGCTCCATAGGGGCTACTAATTAGACTCCGGGTTGATATTGTTGGTTTCAGGAGCTCGGGCACCTGAAGGTTCTATCCTCTCAGGCTAAACTTGCTGCAATCTGAGAGGATTCAGGGTCAAGAGGGCTGCTTTCAAGGCTCACGGTCAGTTGTCAGTAGGAGTGTGGGATCCTTCATTAGGGCAACAAGCCAGCATGGCTCCAGCTGTCTACGCCTAGCCTTACCTGTAGGTCACCCATGAACCCTATCGAGCTTGCAGGAAATTTGAAATACCACACCACAAGTAAAAGAATTAGTTAAAGACGTACTCAGCGGCTCAGGGTTGAAATAGGATCGTGGAAATCGATCAATCCGGCTCGAAAGCTGCACACCAAACTCTGGAACCGCGAACCAACTTGAACATAGATCACGATCACACCGCACCCTCGATCTCTCGGTCTTTCAGTTTGTGTCATCTTCATCTCAAAGCAAGTGCACAGAAGCGACCCTGCACCGTGTCGCTTTGGTCACGGCAGAGCAGCAGGATTTGTCCTCATGCAACGAGCTACCTATGCGTGTCCGACGCTCCAAACCGTCAATGCAAGAGCTCATCGCGCAACTCTTGCAACAGGGCTCCCAGTCTGTTGCGTCCCTTTCCATCAAAGCCGGCTCCCCAGTAGGCGTCCGACTTCACCGAGACCAGCGGGTGGGGATGCGTACTTTTCAAAAGCTGGCGGAGGCCATCATGTTCAAACTTTGCACGAAGGACGTCGCGCATCACACTCTCTTTCATACTTTCCCAATCCGGCGGGAGTGTCGCCCCCCTGCCCATGCGAAAAGCCTGTTCCGGGGTGGCCTCTGCAAAAGCGGGCGCCTTGTCTTTGAAGGCCTCCGAATTCCTGTCACCGAACTTGTGCCTTGGCGGCCCAGAGTGTTGAGAGCGGCGAAACATTCAAGTCCACATCCCCTGATTCAACCATGGAATTACAGTTTCGGCCTAGGGGCCTAGGGGCCCAGGCTATGGGAGGGCCGGGGGAATGGGGGGTTATCCTGAACGTGACAGCCTTACGTCATGGTTTTGTTAAATTCATTGGCACCCTCGCGGCCGGCCCCCAACCCTTCGCAGAAAAAAAAAAGAATCTTGCAGCCCTCCACACTTGGCAGAACCTTTCGACATCAAGACTCATCCCTCAAGCAGGAACCATCGGCCCCGAAACTCTGAACCCGAAACACGAAACTCGTCTCTTAGCATGATGAAACCCTTACACCCCTAACTCGCAGGATTGGAAGTGCCCTGGCAAGGTCTGAACCACAACAAACCTAGAGTGAGTTCTCACCAGCCACAGGCTTAAGTCAGATTTCGGGGTTTGGGTGTGTGTCAACATTTCGGAGACACGCTCACCGTTGGTCAAACACCGGAAACCGAAACCCAAAATCTTGGAGACTGCACCGTGCATGCGTTGAGTGTCTAGTGTTGCCTCGGGCTTTTGGAAGCTTAGGCTTATGCAGCCGTGGTGCAGTTGAAACAGCTGCTCTGGCCCTTTAAATCGCAGGCCATTGAAATCTAAGCCTGGCTCCTCAAAGACCCAGGTGGAGTGAACATTCTCCTTGGCGGTTTGCCGTTTCGGTCTTCGGGACTGTTGGTCAGTGCGTCGGGGGGTGAATGCATGTAGGTATAGATGGTATAGTTTAATCACTTGAAAAGGTGGTAGCGGATGAACATCGCATTCGGAGCAACCAAGGTGCGAACTCGGTACACCATAGGTATGCCCCAAATGCTACCTTCGCGTGCACGCTTTATTCTGAGGCCATGCACTATCGCGTCTCCATCTCGGACTAGCTCATGTCAGGACAAGGACAACAGCGGAAGCCCCAAGACCGGCCTCTGCCTTGTCGATACCACTGGACGAAAGGCCCAATGCCTCGAGATTTGTAGAATTGAGGGTAATTATGTTGTCGCTAGTTCGGGTGTCCAGGACACTTTAGAATTGGAGGCTGAAGTTTTCAAACTCTGGAACTCACGTGTAGCATTGTCCTCTTGGGACTTGCTTCAGTCTCAGGTTTGGGGAAAACTGTCGTAGGGTTTGACAGGGATGATAAGGGAATAATAATACCTTTGCTTCTTGAGGCTCCGACCATGAGCTTCTTGCATCCGGAAAGTTCCATCCAAAAGCCGGATGCGGAACCAGCCTTACAGCCTCCATCCTCCCGATTTCAACGCATCAACACGGCAACAGAAACATCGCGAAGAAAGTGACACAACATCAACTCCCAGAGCTCTGATCCAGGCAAGCTCAAGCCATGCATTTTACACCGTTGAGTGGGTAAGTCTGCTACACTCGCCACAGCCAAGGTGCAGCAGCGACCTTGCGGTGAGGGACGTAGCATCCGAGCTTGCCATCGGCACGGTCCTCGCCAATCTCGGGGCTTCTGCCCCATCGTACTTCTTAAGCGTCTGCACTTCAGTGCTCATAGAACGTCGCTGCCGCCGGGAAAGCCAGGGAATCCCTCTACCAATTGCTTTGAGCGGTGTCCTGCAGGCCGCCGGCAGCTTCAACGGCTTCCTCGCGTCGATTCTCACGGTACACTGCTTCCTTGGGCCCCCTTCGGGCTTTTAAACAGAAGAACTATTAAACTTTAAACTGTGCAGGCAATGATAGCCAGTGGTATTTCTGTTTGTACTCGAAAGGCTCGCTTGAGTTTAGGTGAAGGTTGCCTGCACATGAGGGCAGGTCCGGAAAGCTTTGGGTCTCAGGTGGAGGCTGGCGAGGGGATATCAGGTTTAGGGTTTAGGGCCAGTAGGGTCTGCTCTAGGGCCATAAAGAGTGTTGGCCGCTTGGAAGTTGGCACTTCTCCACCCTCGAGAATGACTCCAACACTCTGCCTTTCCCGACCCTAGATCGAGGCTTTTCGTTGAGACTGGGCTTTCGAATGTCGGCTATGGTTCAACAAAGGGCCCCATTTCATTCGACAGGAAGACCACGGGACTGTGAACAAATGACACCTAAGCACACAATCAAAGCTCTAGCGCAAAATCTCACGGACCCGACAGGCGCGAAAGCTTCAGAGATCAGAGTTCAAGGAGATGTTCAAGTGCGCATCCTTCAGGATCTCTGAAGTTTCCACGACGGACGCCTGTCCAGGGGAGAGGTAATACCTCGGTCAGCGCCCCGCACTGCTCGGGCTTGGGCTTTGCGTAGGCGGGGTTAGATAGAAAGGTACAGTCGGTGATTGAGCTCCCCCCACCCGGCAAGGCACTTCCTCGGCAGCTCACGCAAAAGGCCTGATTCTTCTTCGGATATTAATCAAGTTCAGGCAAAGCCGCTTCGTAAACACTACCTGAGACCCCGTATTGCCCTCGGCTTGCCATGGTGCATAGGCTGCTCGAGCACAGCTGGAGCAAAGGCACAAAGTGAGAGAGATTCTGCAGAGAACGCCGCCATTTCGAGAACTTTTCACAGATTTGGGGAGCGCGTGTTATGCTTAGCCAGGGATTCATGCTTACGGCCTTACGACGTTGAGGAACTGTTCCGGCGTCAGGATCGCAGAGAAGCTTTTACGACTCCGGGACATGGGGATTAAGCTTCTGCGTTCAACGGCATCAACCTTGGACACTAACTCACAAACCCTTAACCCGAAGCGTCGTTCGCTTGAGCCTTGCTGCGCTGAAATCGGAGACTTGTGAGGTGGAGGCGTGATGATTTTTCTGATTCGGGCTTAGAGTTTAGACCTTTATAGAGTTAGGGGTTAAGCGTGCGATGCGATGGATGCTTTGCGGTTTGCCGGCATAGGGTGCAATATGATAGATGCTGCAGGGGGGGTTGAGGGTTTACGATCAGCAGATGAGGCTCAGATCTTGTTAACGGTATCTCCTTCCCGACTCTGGTCACCACAGGGCCGAGAATCCTTTGTAATTCGAAGCCCCTGAACCGAAACTCCTGCATTTTACGCCCAACCAGCATCAGCTCTGTTGAGAGTTCAATCGCCACCCGCGGCCCTGCACAACAAACCCTAGGGCCTTATAGCCGTCAATCCCAAATTAAATCCCAAACTGAACTCCTAATAAATCAAGAAACTGAGACCTAAAAGCCCAACGATCCTACTAAAAGCCGGATGAGCATCTAGCCAGTCAATTCTCTACTGACTTAGGGTTTGGGTCTTTCGGGTCACGGTTTGTGTGGAGTTTGTTTTTGTTACGCTTCAGGGTCTACGTTTTTGTATCTCATTCGGAACCCTCATGCACTGAACAAACCCAGCGTCTTCATTGCGTGTATCGATCCTTGTCCCGTCGTGAGCTATACTATCGGCCTCAAAGAGCTGGTAGAGGCGTCCAGCATGTAGCAGTGGCACCTAACTAGACCAGGGATGCACATATAAATTATAAAGGCTTCAACCGGGTCGTGGAGCTTCTGGAGTTCGGGGTACTTTCGGCCCGTGTTTAGCTGCCAGGGTCTGGCCTGGCGAAAAGGAGTGACGTCTCCCAGATGCTAGAGCTGTTCGATCAAGGCTCTACGAAGTGTGGGAGGAGCAAGATCGGACTCTGCTTGGATTCCACATTCAGGGTGCTCATTTGCAGAGGGGGATCTGCGGCATGATTGAAAGGGAGAGAGCGGCACATGCAACCGCCCCCACAAATCCTGAAGCGAAAGCTTCGAAACCCGACACCTCAAAATCTTGAGCCCCCAACCCGAAACCATATCGAGTTTCATTGTGGTGCGGGGCACCTACTGCATCCCACGCACTCTCCGCATTTAGGTTCCCTCCCTCTTCGATGGAATGCAGTAGGACGACGACCAATCGAAGAACCGTGCAAAGCACGCGCGCAATCAGGAAAATTTTCAGTTTCGAGAACTATCTCTACCCTGAAATACAGCCCCCTCGGCCGGAACGCTTTGCAAAGTGTCCGGAGCCTACATAAAGGTCTAAGCCATGCCTGGCTCCCGGTTCAAGGGTTATTGAAACTGGGACTTGAAGAGTCTTTGGGTTTTGAATGGTTTGAACCCGCCCGCGTGGAAGCTTGTTGTCCTTTCTGGCGAGCGAAATTTTCATAGAACGCAACCCTGGCTGGCTCAGACATCGCCACACAATGGCAAAAATCAGCCAAAGATGCCCTAAATTCTCAGGGCCAAGCCCTCGGACACACCCAGAACTGAGGAGAATCCCACTCTAAAAGTCGATGTAGAGCCATACCTAATCCCCGAAGACCCTGAAACTTGAAAACCTGCAGAAAAAAAAACAAACCTCAGGGTGCCGCATCCGGGTCTCTACATTCGTAGGTTCCCAGATGCTGCAAGCCCTCGACGAACTCCTTCGAGCTCTTTCCGAGAGGGATTTAGGGTGGTGTGCTCAGGCCTCGGGCAGGAGTCAGGACAGGAGCAGTGTTGTAGCAATTAAACCTTGTTGTGTACACACATACATACGTACGTACGTACATACATACATACACACATACATACATACATACATACATACATACATGCGCCCATGCATGCATTGGCCTTTGGTCCCAGAAGATCGCTTTGACGGTGAGCAGCGGCCTTGAAAAACCTGGGCTCGTTGGGGAAGGAGGGTGCAGGATGTCAGGGCTAGGGACCAGCTTTGGGGTTGAGGGGCGCAAAACTATTAACCCGAAGCTCTCAATCCATTTCCCCTGAACCCCCAACCCCGAGACTGTCTCCCTTGACACAACGTGCGATCTTTTCGGACAAGAGTTTTAGGCAGTTGTCCGCGCGTGCGGGTCTACCTTTGTAGAACACAGCTGTAAGTTTTAATTGCAGAAGGCCCGTCATCCTACATCGCAGCTCTGGCCCCAAAATGACGAAAAAAGGTGCATGGCATGGCTCTGTCATGATCGTAGCAAAGCTACCAAAGAAGCTTTGACCCCAAGGCCTTTGCCATTCTCAAAACCCCAATGCCCAAAGCTTAGCCCGCCAAGTTCTTGTTAGGCATAACCTGCTCCGAGAAAACCTGCAGCTCCCTGAAGCCCAAACCGCGGCTGGCCCTGGCCCTGCAGCATACAGCCAGCTTTCCACCACGTAAGCCCCTAGCCGGATCAACGCCGAGTGCAGGGGAGGTGGCCCATGTCGCTGGCGGATCTCAGAGAAGCGAAAGCTCTCTAGGCTTAGACGCAAACCCTCCAAACCCTGAGCTTGTGGTTATGCGGGCTTTAGACAAGCTGTGATAGGGTTCAAGGCTGAGTGTTATAGAGGTCCCTCCGGGCTGGCGCTGGAGGTATTGAGGGTTGTCCCGACCACAAGTTGCAAACCTCTATGTACATCCTCGCAGCGAAACACAAGTACGAAAGCCTCAAACACTGAGTCACCGGCCAGGTCGCCGATCCGGTGGAGGGCCTGCCTGGGGAATTGTGAGGGTGGAGGTGCTCAGATTTGATACCTGCAGGGTGGAGGTGCTCAGATTTGATACCCGCCCCTGCTTTGATTTATGTGTCTCGGCCGTGTTCTTGTCGTCTGTGTTTGATCTAGCCAGTCTTGGAGCATTGCTTTCGCACTCTCCAGCGCATGGTTAACATGGGTCTTTCGAAAGCTGAGCCAGTCTTCGCTCGACAGAAGAAACCTTGTCCAAACAAACCGTGCCCAAGCCCTAAGAATGAAACCTTTCCTGTCCCAAGCTGGAACCGCCCACTCTGCATCCAGAGCCGGCGGCCTCATCCAAGGCCTCTGCTGTGCAGGATTTAGTGCTACATCTTAATCTTAATCACGTGCTGGAAGTGCGGGTCTGGTTCATGACAGATTGTCCGCAAAATTTCAGAGTGTCCAGCAATTTTCAAGCTTCTGGCTGCAGCCTGGGGTTCATTCAGGATGTTGGATTCGCAAATGTGGCAGAGTCAGGATAGCGAATAAAACGAGTCGAGTTTCTGTCCTCTGCACCATTGTGCCACCCTTGATGGCCTGTAGAACACAACCCCTCCTCAAGATGCAGCATCCCAAATTCATCATGAGTCTGCTGATCGGGATGTTTCATACTAAAGCCCTCAGCCCCCAATGCCCTAAACTTCCTAAAACCTAAAGCCTCCATCCAAAAGGCTGAACCATGATCATTCCCTGAGGTCTCGTCTCGGAGAGCTCAGGGGGGTCGGCAAACAGCGCCAGCCTCGTTTCTGTTCTGTGAAAGTACAAGGACTTCGGGAGCTAGGGCTCGGGTGTAAGGTCTACGGATTTCAAGGCTTAGGGGCGGAATCTAAAGATAGAGTCCCCTGAGGCTCTGCTCTTCCACTTCCGTCTCCATGACATCCAGCGCATGTCCGCAACGCCTCTCCCACCCTTGTTCTGATCCGCCTCATTCCTACATGTCCTATATAGTGTCAGTGCTTCCCACAGGATGGTCTTGCCTGCCAAATCCTGCGGGGTAACGTGGGATTCGCATCACCAGCTTCCGATCCTCTGCCCCGATTCGGCTTCCGTCGTTGGGACTCGAATCCCCAGTTCCATATGGCATTGCCAGGACGCGCTTGGCATCCCCGGTTCACATCCTTTGTACATCTCGTCGCTGGAGAAGTTGGGGTCCCAGGGTTGAGGGCTTTGGGGCTGAGCGTTCACGAATTCATGGCGTAGAAGATCGTCGGGATGAAGGCTTCGGACCTTAACGTAAAACAACTCAACCGAACCCTGGTCTTGCTGGATCTTGTTGGGGTGATAGGAGGTCTTGCAGGCCGGTGCAAGCCATAAGCCCTACAACAAGGAACCCACACTCCTATACCCTGATCTCCTGGGCCTAAAGTCTAGCTGAACTGGCATGGCTTGGTTAGAAATCCTCAGAAGATGTCTTTGCAGGTATTGAAGGGGCTTCTATGAATTACCATAAGAGCTCAAGACGTCAAGAACCCTCAACCCACAACAGTCACCCTGCACCCGACAGGCCCCTTGCTGATGAAGAACTGCACTGAGCTGTGTGGTCTCCTTGCATGGCATGTTTAAAGTCTTCTGCGCTGACACCCTTTGGGCGTTCGTTTTCTTCCTCAATCTCCTTAGAACAACAAATATACTGTTGAGCGTTGAACGCTGAAGCATGCTGAAGCAAGCTTTAGGACCGATCTCTATCTCGAATTAGTGAGCTTCCGGCTTATCAACAAAAGGGGACTTGGGAATCAAAAATCCGCGCCCTAAATCCTCGACCATATCCAGCCCCAGAAATATGCCTGAAGAAGGCTTCCGGGTTTCGCTAGCGCGGCTTTGGGTCGTGTCGGCCGGTCGGGCTATTGGGATGACGATGGGTTTAATGCGGCTCACGCTTTTCTGTAGGGCCAGGAGGGTGTTGGAACCTCGACTGCCGTGACAGTTCTTTGCAGTCTTTGCAGCCGGAGTACCCGCACCACTATCTAAATCTGTATCTGCAAGTCCGATTTCCCGTTACTCGTTGAACGGATTCCTATTGTATCGTGTCACTGTGATGATGCTGTGTGTTGCTGCTCACCGCTTTGTTTTTTGATCTTGTAGCATTTGTCATTGCTAGGTGGCTCGGGATCCATGTCTAGGGATTTCCAGGGCTGTGCTGACGTTGCTGGACCGCTTGGCCTTCTCTTCAGTGCAGGAGATCTGTAGAACAACGCATGAGCTGTGCATAGGTGTCGGGGCAAGAGTGCTTGTGTTGCTAAGCAAGAGCCACAGGAAGTTACACTTCAAATCACTTTGCTAGGGCTCTAAGGAATTGAGGGGGGGTGTGCGGTTTATGATCTCAGAATGGGGCTCTAGCATCCCGCCCAGTCCTCACCGAATAGAGACTTGGCCAGCTGGTGTCTCTGCCTCTCTCGCCTGAGAAGTGGCATCAGGAGCGGCCTCAACCTTGAAGCCCGAAGCACAAAACGCTAAACTCTAAACCCTAATCTCCCAACACGCAAACCCTAAAAGCTGAAGACGACACCATACACCCTGAACTCTCAAGCACCAAACCCGAAGCCATAGAACGGGCCTTAAGCCTGACTTCGTGAGGCCCAAGTGCAAATTCCCACGGCTGAGTGCAAAGCAAGGATGGCAGCAGTCGCCCCAGCGCCTGGAAACAGAATGTGCAGCACATGGGGTTCTACCCACATCAAGCAAAGGAGAAACCGAACTGATGCTACAAGTAAATGTGCCTTCATATTCGTCGCCAGAAACATCATCAGCATCATCGTAGTCTGCATATTCGCCTTCGTCTGTCGTCACTACCATCCGAAACCGCTGCCACAGCGGTTTCCTCATCAACAGGCTACAGCAAGACTGACAATTCTCCGACATCTTGCATTCTCACCTAGTGGTTCAAAAGTGCGAACTTGCATTCAAGGGACGTTTGGTTTGCAGCGCTTGGTTTGGCCTGCAGAGATTGATTTCGCATCGTTTGATCATATCACTCCTGGAGAATTGAATTCAGAGTTCAAGGTCGGCATTGGGAGAGCCAGTGTTCCCCCCCCCCCCCCCCCCATTTCACTCGCACTCCACGGTGGGGAGTCGAAACCGCGAAAACGGGTACAGTCACTACTCATTAGAAAATGTATGGAAAGCAGGGTACCTGGCGCACGGGATAGTGCTGGTCAATTTGTGCATGTGCATCCCGGTAGATGCACCAAACCAAGGGAAATAAGAAACTTCGAGAGTGTGACTTTCTGATAGGGGGCCCGGGGGCCGGGGTTGAACCGGAACACACGAAGGAAATATGACAACTCCACAATGTCTGGTTTGCTCCTTCGCAATGAGCAATCAGAAACCAGACTCACCTTGCCCTGCAGATCCGGCCCTAAAGGACCCCTCACCCGAAACGCCGAACCTTGAGGAATTCGAAAGGCTGACACAAGCTTCTGTCAGCTTATGGAAGAAAGAACTGGCGTGTCCACATCCGCTTACCCATTCAAGTGCCGAAGTCAACCGCCGGGCAGTCCCTCGGTTCAGTATAGAGAGACAGGATGGACTGCACTGCACCTCTGAAGCGAGGTGGTGGGTGACGGTGCCGTTCGGACCTGGTGAAAACCCTGGTGACATGACAAATAGGGACGGGGTGATCACTCAGTCTGGCAACACCCGGCACACTCCCAGAAGCTCGGCATGCATAACTCACCTGCATGGCGGAACCCCCGGTCCCAAATCCTCAAGTCTCAACTGTTGGGTGTATATTTTTACTTTTTCTTCCCCGACAATGCTAACTGCGACGTTTCGTCAGGTAGCTGTGCTTCGGGCTTTGTAGTTTGAATGTTGATCGGTCGTAGCTTGTTGGATCAAGGTGTGTCCTTGGAACTTTAGCAGTAAATGTCAAAACATGTCAAACCACGAGGCTGCGGAACCGCTTGAAGCCCCCAGCGGCTTAACGAAGCATGCAAGAAAGGGACTGAATCACTGTGTGGCCCTTTTGCGTGCACGCCCTGCGATACTTCATATGGGTGATATGGATGCTGCCAGCATCAACTTCAACCAGATCCCAACGGAGTTGGTTCCGATCTGGTGACCAGGCTTCCGCTACGAACAAGACTGGTATTGAAACACTGGGCAGTCTTTGGTGCACTTTCCCGAATTGTCCATGTACTTGTGCTGCCCACTCTTGCACCGGCAGCAAGCTGGCGGGCCCTCTTTGTCTTGGCTGCCAGACTCCCGGCTCAGATGTCCATGCATCTCCGTCTCTGTGTTGCCCTGGACGTCCTGTTTCCCGTCAGCGTTGCTGTCCAGCTGGGCATAGTCTGCTGACCGCATAGCCGGAACACAGACGACAGTCAGCACGGAGAGAAGCACACGAAGAAGCACGGCCATTGCGCAGCACAGATGATGCTATCGCACCTTCAAGTGGGCAAACAGACTGCAAATTTCTTATGGAGCAGAAACGGCACCCGAACGGCAGTCAAGACCATGACATTGGTTCAAACGTCGCCAAGCCGCAAAGCTGTTGGTGCATACATATATATATATACATGTGTGTATATATATATGCAACATGCTCGTATGTGTATCGATATATCTGTGTGTGTTATGTATGTATGTATGTATGTATGTAATTATGCTTTTATGTAATTATGTAATTATGTATGTACATGTAGAGGTTGGATGTACTTTCATGTGAATGTGCACGCCAAACCATGAACAGCCTAAGGCCTAAACCACTGCAAGATCTCTAATCCCGGAACCATAATTGCTGCTGAAGTCTTTAGCTGCTTTATGGAACTTGAACTCGATCTATCAGAGCTCTTGAGCACCCAGGCTGTCGAAGAGCGCTGCCAAACCTGAGAGCTTGAGCTCTGCCTGCCAGTGCAGTGTGCGGGCGTGTCTGCGTGCTTCTTTCTCCTCTAGTCTGCGCATTATTGATTTGTTTGCTCAGTGTGTAGGTATGCGTATATATGTATCGTCGAACTAAGTCCACAACAAGCAGGCAGCGCGAACAACACTTGTAGTTGTAGCGTCATTGGACAGAATGGCGATCGGACTCGTACCGAGAATAGCTATATCAATGGCTGAACTCAGCTGCAGGACAGCTCAGCTTGAGCATCTTGTTTTAATGCCGAGGAATTGCCGAAATCAAGGTGCACTTGCTGATGACATCTAGAGAACTTGCACCGTAGTTGTGCGGCCATGTTTTTAACAAGGCTTCGTGCCGGCTGCAGGTGACCAGACAGAACAATGCTGGGGCCTTGTTCCTACTCCCTGGCGCTTAAACTGACGAACAGCCGAGTCAACTATCTTGTGGCATGGCGAAGCAGGCTTTCCCCAACCCAGAACAACACCTCGGAGCTTGCACACGCCTGCGCAGACGCACGGGCCACGGTCACCATGTGGGCAATGCCCAAGTGAAACCACCTGTTCCATGTTTCTTTCGCGGTATTGGCCCTAACTACTGTAATTACTGAGATAACAGGGTCAACTTGATTCTGGCACCGGCGGTTCGACATTAATTCTCTGCCTCAGAAGCTGGCGAGAAAGGCCGGAATTCTAGACCTGAGCCTTTGGGTCAAACCCAAGACTCCAAATTCCCAAACCCTTCAAACCAGTATCCCTTTTTGAGTGCCTCAGGGAACACTGACCCATAAGAGCCATAGCTTTCAAGTCCACCATTTGACTTGAGGATTCCATGGGTCGGGAAGCTTGGAGAGTTGTTTTGGGTTTAGCGGTTGCCGGCTTGGCCCCTAAGCCATACTTAGCAACTGAAGTCTGGCACTTGGCGCTCCGAACACTGACAACTAGCCACTCTTTTGCTATGAACTCAAGGCGCCTGCGGTACGCAAAGTCTTTCAAGTACATCCTAGCACTGACACTATACACGCTGCTACT
>CAJNJA010007904.1:0-15809 GCA_905231915.1 Symbiodinium necroappetens
TGTATATATATATATACGTACATAATCATATATAAATTTAATTTGTGTCTGGAGAGAGAGAGAGAGAGAGAGAGAGAGCGAGAGATGGAGGGGGCGGGGCTGCAAACAGCTAGCTACCCAGCAAGCGTTATCTTCCAAACTGTAGTAGGCTGTATCATAGTGTCTGCCACAACCATTGTCCGTTATCATACGGGCTTTTATGATGCCACAACCCATGAAATACGAAAAACGGCATAAAACTTACCATCACCGTACATACGCAATGCACCGAGGCACACTATACTCTGTCTGCGTATGCGTGTATGTACGTATGTATTATGTATGTTACTGCATGACCCCATAGACCGAAGAATCTACAAGTCTACTAAGGGATCGCCAGGAACAATACTGGTAGAGCAGCATTGCTAATCACTCAGGCTTCAAGTTCAACCCTTGAAGGGAACCCTTACAGAACCCCAAACGAGTGAGTCCCATTTTCGGGCCGGGCCACAAGAGTGTACACTGGCAAAGGTAGTCCCAGCCGTGGCCACTCCTTCTCCAAGAAGTCCTCAGCTGGGAGGCTCTTAAAAGAAAACCAGAGGGGGGGGCTCCATTTGTTTGGCTTTTTTCAGGACAAGCACCCATGACCCCTTTGTCTAGAACGGCCATATGCAGTAGCCATTTCCAAGACAGTGTCACAAACCCCTATGAAGCCACATAGAGCCCCCTTCCCCGCCCACCTCTTCCTCCTACACCCGCTCTTAAGCCCCCTCCCCGCCCCGAAACTTGCCGTGGACGCAGAGATCTGTGGCTGTCCATGTGTTGCCCTGGCCTCCTTTCAAAACGGTGGTGTATGGCTTAGGATGTTCGGGTTCAGCAACAGCGTTGGCTTGGGGTCTGAAGGCTGGATGCCAACAGCTTCCGGAGGCAATTTGGTTGCATCCGAAACTTGCCGAGATGGGAACTC
Source organism: Symbiodinium necroappetens (assembly GCA_905231915.1). Taxonomy (NCBI): domain Eukaryota; class Dinophyceae; order Suessiales; family Symbiodiniaceae; genus Symbiodinium; species Symbiodinium necroappetens. The sequence continues at coordinate 947 of CAJNJA010007904.1, forward strand.
TCTACATCTCCTGGCCTCAACAAATTGTAAGAGGAGAAATCCCAGCCTAGACCCCAAACCCTAAACCCTAAAGTAGCATAGCCACTTGGCTTGCAGGTACAAAAGCGCGCAGAGTGGGGACCTCCGGAATCCAACAAACCGACTCCCCCAGTCATCGGACCTTGAAGTGGTGTTTTTCTTGAGGGCCTTTTTTCGGGGCCCTTGTTTGGGGTGCTGCCATAAGAGGCCTCAGGGTTTTTTTTTCAACTTTTCCAACTTAAGGGTGTCTTGAACTGCTAAGAGCCTACTTGAACCGCGTTGAGCAGCCAAACCCAAAGCCTAAGCCCTAGACCCTAAACCCTAAAGCCTAAGCCCTAAACCCCAAAGCCTAAACCCTAGACCCCAAAGCCTAAACCCTGAACCCCAATTCGGCAGAGCGGCACACAAGCGTAGGCAGCTGCGTTCCGACTCGAGAGGCCTCACAGACTTTTAAAGTTTAGGGGTTGAGGGTTTAGGAACTGAGTATTAGGAAAACTGCATTTCAGGTCTTATGGTCTGGGATTTAGGGCTCAAGGCACGTTTATATCCTCTGAGGAGTTCTGCAGGCATTTTCCATGTCTTTTGAGTAAGGGGCCCGCAGGGCCGTAGGGGGATACCACTACTACGAATGAGCTATTCCGACCCCATCATATTAAACTCTTGAAAGTTTCAGGACTTTACAGCTTTAGGATTTTCGAGCCCGTTGGGCTTCGAGTTTTAAGGCTGCTGGGTGCTGTGGTTTTCGGGTTTGATGACTTTACCTATGCAGGGGCGGAAGCCGCAAGTCACCAGTTTACATGATTAACCCCCCAAAAACCCCCGAGCCCAGAACCCTAAATCTTAGGGTGTAGAGTTTAGGGTTTAGGGATTCTAAACCCCATACCTCTAAAGCTTACATCCCAAGCCCCGTGCCCTAAGCCTCGCAGGGCTCTAAGTAAGCCACACAGCAGCACGCGCTGCAAGTTGGACACCCTGTAAGTCTCTCAGTATTTGGATCCTATACTATATGAGAGCCCTAATGAAGCCAGGCTGGTTGTCTCGCAACAATTACTCTCCGCCAGAGTGCTATTCTGTGTGAAGGTTGTTTGGGGCTTCATGTTGCGCAGCAGAATAACACCACATAATTGTCCATCTCGCAGGTGCTGCGTTCCCTGAAAAGACACATGATCCTTGCAGTTACGGCGCGGTTATATGTGGATATATAAGCCTGCAAGGCTCAAGCTTATCTACCCAACTTCTGGACCCTAATAGCCATAAAGTTGCGTACCAAGCCGTTTCTGTAAAACCCGAGACCCTGCAAAGATCTGTCAAGGAGCGTCGTGGACCAGGCGAGGGCGGAGATAAACACGTCCCGGCCTTGCCGTCAAGTCTGTCTGCTTGGAAGATGAGGACTTCGGAATTGAGGGCTTCATGACGGCTTTGTAGCAGGTTTGAACAACTTTCTTCTATGAGAATCAGCGGACCGGCAACAAGAGCGATGAAGACCTTAATAAATTAGCCGTATTCGTGCAAGAAATTACAGCTATGGCTATGGTTGATAACACTCCTTACCACGCCCCTGATCCTTCAAGACGACGCCGGCAAGGCATTTTGGTACGGGGTCTGAGAACCCAACAGCCAAGCCCGTCCTGGGACCTTATTCCGGAGGACCTATACGAGGCGTATAATCTCAGGCCCTTAAGCCCTTCCTGGAGCATCACAGAACGCAGTCAGTGGAGTCACCTGTGAAGTAACTATCGTAAATCTATAAGTATGTAAAGCCCGAAATGAGGTGCTCATAGCCTTACTTAGACCCTCGTCGTCAAAGCTCCTTCCCTACAGCACTTTGGTTCGAGCAGCACTTGGCACGAAAGCAAGAACCATCAGAGTAAGTGTGCATGACATGCAGCTGAATGTCTACATGCTTTTGTTACCACGTTTGGATGCCCTTACTGATGCCGAGCTTTAGGTCGCGGGAGTGCCTGAACACATGACAGCATTCCTCGTAAAAGTGCAAGGAAGCCTCCCGAAACTCTACCTGGACCGCCGCGAGCCTTCTTTGCTGCAGGATCCCTTTAACTTCGATACTAGGGCCTTTTTTCCAGGACCCCGCAGCAGTGTTGGTCGTAGTGGGTTAAGCGGTACTCTTCTTCGCAGACAAGCAAAATTCTTCTTCCCCTGAAACAATCAGAACCCGGGACACTCTCAAAACCCAAAGACGATCCGACTATCCTACAAAGATTGAGGCAGGATACTCTGATCATTAAGGCCCTCTGTTTTGCACTTTTAATTGCGAGGGAAGAGGTCGCTCGCAAAACCCAATCTGAGGGACTTCAGACCTTGAGGAGTTCAAGCTTCAAGGCCTGTAAAAGCAGGGTGCCATGGAAAGGCGCTTAAGGTTGATGGTTCGACGGCCCTGGGCTTTAAGTGTTCGAGCTTCAGGGCTTTTCAACCAGCCTGCAATGAAGGGCTGTCAGGTTGACGTAGGCCAGGTGTTACATAAAAGGCATTAATCGGCTTTAAGAGTTCACACTTCGGGGCACCCCAATAATAACACCCTACCTGGGTAGCGCTCTTTGACAGAGGGATAAAACAAGTATACTCCTGCAGTCTACATAAAGGTCTTGCAGTTGGCCTGGTTCCTTATATGGGACCTTTAAGCACTACCTCGCCCTGCAATATAGGGCCGTGGGCAAGTAGAACAGACAAGTATAAGGGAGTACCACCGCTACTCAGACTCTTAGAACCCTTATGAAACTCGTAGTGCCCCCCCCCCCCCCCCCCCCNNGCCCCCCCCCCCCCCCCGCCCCGAAATAGCAAAGTAAGCCCCGGGCTCCAAAGGCTGTGGCCCTGCAATCGGAAAGCAACGCCACGGCGCGGCTCCCTGAGCTCTACGGGGTTTCTCTTGCTTTCTACAAGTGGTCTGTAGGGCTGCTTGCTGGGGATTCACCTAGAGGTCCAAATAACTAGTCATAGTAGGTCCTTGTAGTTCCATATAACATGCTCGTCGTATCCGGCTTGGTTAGGGCTACTTAGGATTGGCATAAAGGTGAGCGTCCATTCGGGTCTGCTTTTGGGGAGAGATCTTGCAATTGGCTTTCCAGGAAACGGAGGTTAACCTTTCAGATTGTGTCTACGGGTCCATTGCAGCGCAATCAGACTTTCGGAAACCAGAAAAAAAGGAGAATTCACGGTGTAGGGATGGGGTCGTAGGCTGCAGGCAGAGGGGATAGGGAGACGAATTTCACTCGCCAGGTGGGTTAAAACCTTTATTTAGCCGGGGCAGACGGACTGTGGTGAAGGGATCGTGGGGACCTGCGGCATTGCGGCGCGCATCGTCTGGAGGTTCCAAATTTTTACTCGGCCCGGAATCGGTCGTAGTTTGCTTCATCGACTACGGAGTAACGCCCGGCTGCTGCAGTCACATGATGGGAGAGTGACTAGAAAATCCCTTGCGAACCCTAAACTCGGAACTCTCAATCTCACATCCTCTCGAAACCAATACTTTTGTCATGCGTAAGCCTCAACAGCAAGAAACCCTGTCATCTGAAATCCCAAATCAAAACGCCCAAAACCTATAACCGGGGTGCCGAAACCAAAGATATCTTCGCTCTACGTCCAGCTCCACCCACTCTCGGCTGCATTGGCCAAGAACGTATCCTGGCTTCGCAGGAACCCCGTGACTCTTTTTGCTTTAGGGTTTGGGGATCTTTGTGGGCTTAGGGATATGACATGGGAGCACCTAGGGAGCTTAATTTAGAAGCCACAAAACGGATTGGGGATTCCCGGCATAGCGTGGGGTTGGTGGTTAAGGCTACGGCTTCGGCATCCATATACGCCAACACCCCACACCTGCAGACACGAAGTGCTTTAGGAGAGGGGGGAACATCTACAGTTCATGAGATTGAAAAGCAATATGCTGTATCCGGCAAGTCAATCTTCCTTTTGGTAGTTCGGTGGTGACTGATCCTGGATGTTGTTCCGAACGAACCATCTATCAACACCCGAGATTGGCGAAGGCAGACCAAGGCACTGATTTGATGGGCGACTCCGTATCGAGGATCGTGCTCTGCCTCTGTTTCAGCGCGTGTGATGACTTGCCTTCGCGTCTAATCACATGGAGCTGGTTCAATTACTCGACAGCAGACGCACTACTACGGTTATCACCTTGAAACGCCAGTTTGAGTAACCTCACCAAAATATCGCACAGGCCTAGGACAGCTGCGAAGTGAAGTCTTGCTGTCGAGTACGCTTGGAGGATGCGGGAATTGGTCTGTCTTCCCGCACCATGGTCTGTACTCTAGAGCAGCTTCAAAGCAAACTTGTCTGCGTTGAGACGAAGACCGGAAATCTCCCCATATGAATTTGCGGCTTTGGGCTTCGGATAGTCAACACAGCGAGTCGTACTGCATTCGCGCAGGGCATCCCAAACGCGACGAGCACTCCTGTAGATTGCCTGGCACCGCACGCCTGAACCTTAAAAGGCAGCTGCATGCTTCATATATGACCTTGCCAGGCCGCACGACATGTTGCGGTCACCATCGCCAAGTATCGAATCCTTGCATCGACCATGAACTGTGCCAGCTTAGGTCGCCAAGAAGTGAGCCTAGCACTCCCTTCCCTGAAGTCCCAACTGCCCCTCTCCAGGAGCCCCCGAGGCTCCCACTGTGGCAAGACGATTGGCACTAAGGCCGGAGAACGAGTCTCACCCCAAGTGTGGGAAAGGCGGAGGCGCAGGCACGACGGAGTTGGACACGCGAATTCCAGCCACGACCGTCGCCTCGATGACTGCGACTGCTACCGCGCGACGGTGACGGCGACGACGACGACGACGGCGACGACGACTGCCACTGCCACTGCTACTGCTACTGCTACTGCTGCTGCGACGGTTACTGCTACTGCTGTTACTGCTGCTGCTGCTGCTGCTGCTGCTGCAACAACAACAACACCTGCTGCTGCTGCTAGTGCTGCTATACCTACAACTTGCTACTGCTACTGCCGCTGCCGCTCCTGCTCCTGCCCTGCCCCTGCCCCTGCCCCTGCTGCTGCTGCTGTTGCTGCTGCTGCTGCTATTGCTACTGCTACTGCTACTGCTACTGCTGATGCTACTGCTACGACGACGACGACGGGGACGAGAACCAGGACGAGGACGAGCAGACCCCGACTGCTACGAATACAACTGCCACAACTGCGACTGCAACTGCCACTGCAACGGCGCCTACGACGAGGCAGCACTAGCACGGCCGCCTTTGTCACGACCACCCGCAACAACAGCAGAACAACCTTCAAGCACTGCAACAGATAATAAGCATTCAAGATCGAGCCACAGGTATACACAGAAACAGATGACACAGAACCGGGCTACTTGCTGGCTTCTTGAAGCTGCGGGTCCCTCATTGGAAGTCCTTACACAAAGGATCCTACTACTTTTTGGGTCTCTTTCTACCGGCTACCGAAAGCGCTCAAGAGACGCCGAGGTTCCCCGCGGCCTCGAAGGCAATCCCAGTCCCCGGTGGCAACTCCTTCTGGCTGGCCCCCGCATAAGCACCGCCCATGCATGCGGCCCTAAGAAACCATGGCGACTCGGAAAACCTTGTCACTCACAAGAAGAGCAGCCCATGTCTGTTTCTGAGGGAAGACTTTGACGAGTACCACCACGCTGGTAACATGCATGCTGCATGATGCATGGACACACCACCAGGGACCAGAACCGTTAACAAATCAACATCCTTACGACAAGAGTCTTACTGGGGCTTGGGACTCGGGCGAGTCAAGCGGGCTCTGCTTTGAGGCGAAGCTTTCCTAAACCCTAAACAGTTGAAGCTGTCGCTTGGTGATGGGATATGGGGGCTTCGCCAGACTGGCAGCCGACTTCACTGGAGACTACTTCTCTGAATGGAGCCCAGCTACATTTTTCAACAAACCGCTCGCCCACACAAAAAGAGTAAGACCCACACCCCGAGCCCCTTAAAACGGGGAATTGTCTTTCAGAAAACCCCCTTTTAGGGGTTCCCACTGTCCGGCGACTTGGTCCGAAACGTTTCCACGGCAAGGGTTGTTTAGAACCAAGGGTCTACCGGGGTCTAGTGGGGTTCAAAGTGTTTGGTGAACCAGTTCTGGTTGTAACGGCCTATGCCAGCAACACCCGAGGCCCCTTGGACAGTCAGTGCCCTGCAAACAATCTAAACTCCGCACACACCCTGGCCAAAACATGCTTACACCTTGTCTCTATGTCCCAAATCCCAAGCCTAAACCTCAAGCCTCAAATTTAAGCTCTGTCCCTACAGCCTAAATCCTCCCAAAGCCCCAACAGTATGCCCCACGATGCACGGCGCCAACAGACCTCACCGACCATCTGGACACCCTCTAATATAAAGGCTTTAATGATCATTTCAATCGGGTTTTGAAGTATATTATGGTATAAGTGTATAGGGACGCCAAGGGGGTAGTCTAGTAAATGAAGCTTTTCACAAAACGAGTCCTTGTTTGGTGTTGTTTGCAGGGAGGGGACGACGTTCAGGGTTCCTAGAGAATGCCTCCGCAACCGTAAAGCCTTCCAAACTGTAAATCGACAATCCCAAGTAAGCCCCGTCCTAAATGTTAACACTATAAAACCTCAGCCCCGGATGGGTCGGGACTTTTGGAAATAGGGCACTGCCATGAAGCTCACTCACGAGGCCCAGTGGAAAAAAACAACCAAATTGCAGCTGCAATGGTTCCATGGCTTGGAGTTTGTTGGTCTCCTCTAGGCTTGTCCTGCCCGCTGATGCTGCTGTTGGGTCGTTAGGGCTCTTGTTGGTCCCGTTGTTCAGGGGAAGGACAGAGTACTTAGAGTTTGGACTTGAGGGGTTGCTACACTCTGTAATCTTATGAAGGAACTCTGAGGATTGCTTTCTTTCCATGTTCCACCACGCCTGCAGGGCAGGATGGCGGCTAAGTCCTTCGGTGCGTTTGCACTCCGGGGGTCAAGGTCCGTAAAGCTTAAACGAAAACACACTCATGAGCAATAAGCAACCCTCCTAAGACTTTCACAAAAAGCGATAAGAACCCAAGGCTCAGCAAGAGAAAGACAGGATTTGGTGGGGCTTCGTAGAGCCTGAGCCCTCCTGAGCCACCCGCCCGGAGTAGCCGCTGAACTCGTCGTAGTTGGAATCTCCGAGGTCAGCCTTGTCATCGTCGCGGTCCACCTGAGAATCAAGGTGGACTATGTTGTAGAGTACAAGTTGTTGTCGCACAAAAACATGTACAGCAACATATCGTAGAATGTAGCCTCAGAGCGGCTGCAGCGCCAAGAAGCTCCCTTCCGTTTGAACCCCGACTTACCAGCTACTTATTAAGTCCCTTTGCTCCCTCTCCCTTATCACCCTCTAAAACCCTATTTGCTAAATCCATCATTATATGGGGCTTTCCGAAAATAGGGGACCCTAATATAGTACCCTAAATAATAGTAGGATCCTTACTATATGGACCCCAAAATAAGGTACCCCCTATTTTCGGAAACTCCCATATCCTACCGTAAAGAAAGATCACCCAAAGAAGCAAGGAAGCGCCTCGTCTCGACTGACGCCACCGATGAAACCGGTGGCTCCACGGCCTCGTCCCGGCACGTACCTGCCCAACTCTCCATGGCTTTTGAAATAACCGGGGCGCACAACCAGCAGAGGCTTTTGTGTGATAATGCTTCCTCTGAGGAACACGTCCAAACAATAAGTAATAGGTATGGTACTCCAGAACCCAGCCCTAAAAATTACGAAAAGGGTTTTAGGCTTGAGATCCAGGGCTGAAAATACGGCGCTCAGGGCGCTGGAGGTTTAGGAGTGAGGGCTGCGAGCCTGTATGGCCAGCCTGTTTCTAGGGGTGCAGCGTTTCAAGTTTACCCCCAACGCCGATATCTTAAGCAGTTCAGAATGGTCTAGCATGCATGGTACAGCGACCCCTCAAACCAGACACCGGAATTGTAGGCATGTCCGACGAACGTCAACCAAGCACCTTTGCACAAAACACAGAAAAAAAAGCACCTTCCATCAGTCTGTCTAACCACGCCACGGCACCCAGGTGGCGCATTACCGAACATCGCGTCGGTTCCGCGCTTCGTGGGGACGGCAGTCTTGGCAACCATGAAGATTTTTCGGGTTTCGGAAAGTCTTATCCTGAAATCCCGAACCCCTCGTCACACCGCGACCCTTGATCCCGAAACCGTCATGCTGCGAAGCCTGGGGAGGCGTCTGGAATAGATCACTAGTTTGTTTCTCCGAAGATGAAGTCTCGGTGACGCCCGTTAGGGCCGCCAAGCTCTACAGTTTTACTTCTGAGGGCGGGGGTTTTAAGGTTCAAGATCTATGGTTCGTTAAGGCTTTGTACACGTGTGATCTCCTACAGCTGCTTTCTTAAATCCTTGGCTTATGCTGTCCTTTAAACGTTCACGGCCAGGCGCCTTTCGTGGAGTGCATAGGCACAGGCTCATGTGAGTGTCCCATGCCAAACAATGGACCGCCTGCAAGTAGCGGCTCAGACTACCTTTGTAGTCATGAAGCAAGAACGTACGGCTCCATGCTGAAACTCCATGATGGAATCAGAGGCTCTTTGGACTCTTGCCAAACCCTGGATACCCCGAACCCTACAAACCCCTAAACCGCGCTCAACCCTGTGCTCAGGATCTTTGGGCATCCCGTCGTGCATTCCCATGTCGGCTCGGGTCTGCATCGGGATCTTGGCGCCGCGGCCTCGGCAATTGAATTCTCTGGGGCGGTGTACTGTTTCTGACAGAGGTTTCCCTGAAGAAAGACAGGCAACCCCCCTCCTGCAGGGCTTTTTGATTTGATGGACAAACTCCCGCGTTACTCTTGGTCACCCTATCGGTTCTGGTTCCCTGCTGGGGCCATATTAGAACTGATCATTTTTAATCCTTATTAGGGTTTCTTGTCATAACAAAAATGTAACATTGTATCTAGCGAGGACCCAGGGTTAAGGGAGGCAAGGTAGATTCCTGGAACTCACACCCTGGTTTCAAGAGCTTCAGTTCGCATGGGGTGGCCGGAACTTTTGAAAGGACGTGATTGGGTTGTATGAGGTTTCCGGGTTTTTTACGAGACTTTATGAAGGGTTTATGAAGTTCGATCTGGGGCTTCATCCAAGTTAGAGGGGAGATGCTTGTGAAGCTCAGGATGTTCGGGCTTAGGGCTGCCATCTTCGGCGGAGCCTCGGCTTTCATCTCCTGCAGCACGAAGCACTTCAATGGGAAGCTATATCGACTGCAGCGTCTCTAGCTGCTTCCTGCGCTAGGCCAGGGCCTATCTGAACTGGACACTTCATCCGAAATCAACACTCTTGGATCCCCCGAAGGCGAGCAGATAACGGGAGTTAGGTAGTTAGGTCAGTCCCCTTAGAGCCATGGCAGCTAACTCGCTTGTTAAGGCCTTTATAGAGGTTGGGATTTGGGGTTGATCCTCCACCTCAGACCCGCAACGCCCCGTGAATCTCTGAAACAAGCCCATATTGTCTTCTTCAAAACCACATAGAAAACCAAGAAAAGATCCTCAACGAATAATCCTTATCAAGGGTCAGCTTCTGAAGCACTAAGAATCCGTTTATAAACCCTGATTCCACGCAAATCAAGACCCCTTCAAAATTATGTGAGACTCCGAAGCCCTGAAACCCAAAAGGCCTGACGCCCGCTGGGCCCCCGCCGATTCCTCCGGCATAGCCCGCTGGTGCCATGGACTCATCGAGCTTTAGCCTCTTTGTGGGCGCCTCGGCTTTCGGGGAGTCCCGGGGTCCCCGCTTTCTTCGCTTTGCTGTCTTGCTTTCTGGGTTTAGGGTCTGGCTTTCTTTCGGGTTTGGGGGAGGGCAAAAGGAAATCGTAGGGTTGCTGGCTGTGGGGTTATTGGTTCTTGGGTTCGCTGCCTCAACAGGGTTTGAGGCCGAAGGGGTTGGGCTGTCCATGCTTAGCTTTCTTTGTTTTGTGAGGAATTTAGCTCAAGCCTTGCGGCTTGTGCCCTATGTCTGTCTGCAGCGCTAAGGAAACTTCGTGGGAGGCAGTGGGTCCACAAGTGCATGTGAAGGAGCCTGTGAGACTCACCACCGGTCTGCACCAACAAGGGATGCGGACCACGCTGCATGCCGAACATAGACCCAGCCAGTGGCTAGCCCTAGAACACTCCGATGGAACGTTTTTTGATGGAGTCTCTGTATCTGAAGACCTGGTCTACTCGAAGGACAGCTGACGCCTAGTCGAAGGCAATGCGCTGTGCTGCAACAACCTTTGTCCGAAGACAAATCCGCATTCGGGGATGAACTTTATTTACGACCTTTGGTGCTATAGGGCATACAGGGACTCTTGACGAGATGGTGGATCTGTTTAACTTCAAGACAACAATAAGATCTTCGGGTTTACCGTAGCTTGTTAAATGACAGGGGGCCTTAACAACAACGAGCATCAGGGTGCCGTAGCCGGAGGGCTATACTATCTCTCACATACAAGCTTCATCAGTAGGGAATGATTTAGGCAGGCTGCCAAACCCCTCTGTCTTTTGCACATGTCGGATAGAGCCGATTGCCGAACCACCTTCGTGCCCGAGTTTAGAGGGCGCATTGGCTAGTTTAGGGCGACGAGCTGCCTGCCCCGGTAAAAGCGACATCGTGGCAGCGAGGACCTTGCAAGAAGAGGAGCTTCAGGGTTCAGGGTTTGGGGTCAGAGGTTCAGGATTTGAGGCAGCAGTCGAGCGGGAGGCTGATATCCCTGAAGGTAAAGAGTGCCTTACTTATACTTATACGACTTCTTCTTTTCCAAAGCTCGAAAGCAGGAATCCCCAACCCTACCCCCCCCCGCNNCCCCCCCCCCCCCCCCCCCACCCCTGAGCCCCCTAGCCCAGAAGTCAATGCTCACTCCCATTCGCCTGAGCTGCCATTCTGGAAAAACCCTACAGGCGCCTAGAAGAAAGCACTGAGACCCAAAGAAGTGCGGGGTGCTCAGGGCTGATGGGAGCCCCTCGGACTTTCGATGAACAACTCCACCCGGCTTTTCGCATTTTTTCGCACGCTAACTGGTTCTACCCATAACTTGGCCTTACCTCATGTATGTATGCATGTATGTATGAATACATGTATCCCAAGTCCAGATCAGTCATCTTCGCACCTGCAAATGGGCATTCTTTTTTCGAGAGCGCGCCTCATGGTATGCAAGCTGGAAGAGAGTGATGTCGACACACTGCAAGTCCGTTGTACATGCATCCAATGTCTGATCTCTCAGTGCACACGAGAGGTCTAAGTATTATTTCAGAAGGAGCTTGTCTAGCTGGCAACGTGTGAGCATGAGGACATAGCCATGCTTACATCCATGTTTGTCTCCCACCGGCCAGACGCTGAAGCCGCCTAGGCCGTAGATGTACTCCGTCTGCTTTGCCTCGCTGAAAACCTTCGGGAAGCTGGGATAGTACTTGGCGTGGGTGTCGAAAACCGGGTTGTCGCAGAGTTTTCCTGAGCCGATATCCTCCCAGTAAACCTTCCGCCAAGATTGTTTATTGCAAATGTTGCTCGTGAGGTACTTCTGCACTTTCCACCCATCCTTCGTGAACGGCCTGTTATGGATGTGGAACTGGTCTTGATCACGCGGGCACTCAGGGTTGGATAGCAGGGCGCAGCCTTTCTTAAGACCACCTCCTTTGCAGCCGCCCTTTCTCGCAGCGTACCAGAGCCAGTCTCATCTCGAAGCCTTTCTCTTGCCTGTCTGAATATCTTCCGATCCTGAAAAATAGATCGCCGGACTTGTGAGCTTTCCATTGGCGAGGCTGCAGTAGGTGTCCTTCCCATATTTCTTGAGGTTCTTTCTCTTGCGGGTTTTTTATCCACACACCGGCGGTAATACCCGCAGCGCTTGTCCTGCTTGTTCTTTCTGTAGTCAACTAAAGTACACGATCTCTCGTAGTCGGAAGAAGCGTTCTGCGTCCCACTGACTTGAGCCTGTAGCTGAAGGATCTGCAACGAGCATCCTCCAGCCCAGCACTCATCATCCTTCAGAGGAAGTACTTCACCGCTCACTGATGCGATCAGCAGGAGCGCGGCAAATCGAAATCCACGGCAGGTGCTCATCGGAACTATGCGGTTACGTAAGTGCAACCTCCTGCTCCTAGTTTTGGCCGCGAATGGCTGAAGTGCGGCCACTGTCACAGCCGATTCTGAGATATCTTCTTTGGCTTCAGTTGAGACATGATTTTTCGCACAATAATTACTAAGAGTAATCCGACCGTGCTATTTGCTTCCACAGTTCCTCCCTTTTGCTTCCGCGGCCAGTCCCGGCCAGTCCTAGCTTCCGCGACATGAGATTCTTACAGTACGTCATTACGCGAGCTTCGCCGAAGTTCTTGGCACAGCACTCCCCGGCATTCACAAAACGCTTCCGCGGACTGGGCTCTACCACATTCGAGGTCCACTATTCTGGAAATCGCTAACTTTTCACCGCAATTGCGAGACGGGGATCTCCTTCTTTGCGAGATGATCCTGGGTCTTCGGTTTAGGGCTGGGGCTCATCTTCAGGCGCATGTTCGAGAATGGCTTGCGTGGCCTTCTTCAACGAGTTTTCTAGAGATCTCAATACCCCTTAATCCCGAAATATGCCTTCAATCATGCGCCGGGCGAAGCGCTGGCTACCAGGGGTCCAGGGAAGGTTTCTCAGGATTTGTCAATCTGAATCCGTAAGGGTCGGCTACCGGCTTTAGGGTGCCATGCTTCAGCTCCTCTTCGGGATCTGTGAATTGGCTGGGGCCAAAACCCGAAACCCCCAAAGTCTGAACCCTAAACCCTTAAACTCCCGGAACCCTTCTGTTGTGTAGTAGCAGTGTGGTGGTGGTGGTGGTGGTGGTAGTGGTAGTGGTAGTGGTAGTGGTAGTGGCAGTGGCAGTGGTAGTGGTAGTGGTAGTGGTAGTGGTAGTCGTAGTAGTAGTAGTTGTAGTAGTAGTTGTAGTAGTAGTTGTAGTAGTAGTAGTAGTAGTAGTAGTAGCAGTAGTAGTAGTAGTAGCAGCAGCAGCAGCAGCAGTGGTAGCAGTAGTCGTCGTCGTCGCCTTCGGCCCCACCCCGAAGCCGCAACCTGCCTCCCTCTCAGCGGCCACGTGGAAGAGAGTTGCAGCGACGGAAGTCTGAGAGCCAAGGCCACGGGCGCCCTTCGGACTTTGTAGATTTGGTGCCCCCAACTCCTCATCCCTGGGTTCCAAATCCCGAAAACCTGATCCCGATTCCTGCGGCTTTGGATTTAGAGCTCTATTGCAGAACCCGACACCTGATCTAAGAAAAGCAGCAGAAGCTTTCAACCTTCAGTCTCTGCTGCAACCCAGGGCCCTTGGGGCTTTGTGTATTCGAGCTTCTTGGGATTGGAGGGTTTTTAGACCTCCGGACTTTTAGGAGTGAGCACCGAGACTGTAGGGCTTCCCGACCCTAAAGAATCCTAGCATGGGGGGGGACTACAAGACTTAGATTCCCAGGGACCTGAATCTTAAAGATGCTGCCTATATACGGCTTGGCAATTCAGAAGCCCGGCCGAGGTCAGTTCAGGGTGGATCGGAGACCTTGGAAACAAAAAAGTGACTTGAACTTGAACGTCCTCTTCATCTTCTTCTGCAGCACCCGAGTTACCGGGAAGGCTTGGACTTAACCCTGGGTGCCCAAAGTCACAGCAACGGTAACTGCGTCAGCCAATCTTACGAGGGATTTAGGGCTTCAAGTCTCACGTCTCAGGGAGTTTCTTGTTCTGAGGACCTGCCCTCAGAGGCTCCGATATCACCTGAAGTCTCAGGGAACTTTATGCAAACGTATGGGAGGATCAAGGAGGATCCAGATTCTGGAATAACCCGCAAGTTTTGCAGGGGCTCCTTGGTTCGTGCCTCGGAAGCCGCGGTGCTAGACGCATGCAACTTGCTTTTTGTTATGTTGGGGGGGGCCGTGCTTGAAGATCTCAATAACCCGCATCGGACCGCGGAAACAGAATGCAAGACTCGAGCTGTTGTTGGAGCATGGGTTTAGCCCAAGCCTGAGACCCAAACATAATACCCAAATGCTTCGCTCTACTCTGAGGTTCAGGGACCTAGGAACCTCCTTTAAAAGTACCCTGCTTTGTCGCCGTCCTCTTCAAGTTTCCGGAGTCCTCTTCTCCCGACAAAACCATAAACCCTGAACTGAGCTGTTCTTGAACGCCCTGTAGAGTTCACAATTTTGGCTCGCTTATTGAAAAGCTACTTACGAGTCGTCAAAGCATGTCCGGGTAAACCCAAATATTCGGAATCCTTCCCAGACCCAGAACACTCTTCACTCTCTCTGCTGAACCCTAAGCCCGGAACCCTGCTTCTTGCCGAAATGTCGTCTGTCTGAGGGTTAGACGGGACAAACTTACGCCCGAGACTGCTGCCAGCCCTTAGAATGCCCTGGGGAAAGGAAGTGGTTGGTAGAAATACATTCGAGCCGCTATGGCAGTAGTAGTATTAGTAGCAGCAGCAGCAGCAGGAGGAGTAGCAGTCGGAGTCGTAGTCGTCGTAGTGGCAGTAGGAGTAGTAGTGGTGGTGGTGGTGGTGGTGGTGGCGGCGGTGGTGGTGGTAGTAGTAGTAGTAGTAGTAGTAGTACTAGTAGTAGTAGTAGTAGTAGTAGTAGCAGCAATAGAAGCAAGTGGTGGTAGTAGTAGGAGGAGTAGTAGTAGTAGTAGTAGTTGTAGTTGTTGTTTTGTTGTTGCTGTTGTTGTTGTTGTTGCTGCTGCTGCTGCTGTGGTGGTGGTGGTGGTGGTGGTGGTGGTAGTGGTAGTAGTAGTAGTGGTGGTAGTAGTAGTAGTAGTAGTAGGAGGAGTAGGAGTAGGAGTAGGAGTAGGAGTAGGAGTAGGAGTAGGAGTAGG
>CAJNJA010007905.1:0-15664 GCA_905231915.1 Symbiodinium necroappetens
TCCAAACTAAAAACACACACACACACCCACCCACAGCACACTCTCCAAACTAACACAAAAACTCCACCTCACAACAGTCCCCTCTCAAAACCTAACCTAAACACTAAACCCTAACCTAAACCCTAAACCCCAAAACCTAAACCCTAAACGCTAACCTAAACCCTAAACCCTAAACCCTAAAACCAAAGCCCTGAGCCCGAAACCCTACGCTGGGTGAAGCTGAAACTCGGAAACTACAAACTCAAGGAGTCGGCGGCCCGTGGGAGAGACTCTACCTTCAAACTTTCGACCCCAACCCTATTTAGGGTTCAGGGGTTTAGGGTTTAGGGTTTAGGCCTAATCTCTAGACCCTGTGCCCTAAACCTTAAATCGTAAATCATACTAAACCTTGAACCCTAACCTCTAAACCCTACCTGTGGCCGAAGAGACCTATCTTTTTAGGGTTCCTTATTATGGTGTCTATATATAGTTCCTTTAAAAGGGTAGGTCTTTTCGGCTACAGGTATACCCTAAACCTTTAATCGTAAATCATGCTAAACCCTGGACCGCGAGCTGCTAAGATTCCGGCCATTGTCCGCCAGGTAGTAATGCTTGCTCGCCGGAAGAGGTGGCGGCAAGAGCCTGAGGGAACGTGTAAGCTGAAACCCCAATTCCTAAACCCTAAACCCTAAACACCAATCCCTAAACCCGAAACCTTGAACACTAACCCGACCCTACCAAAAACTCTCATTCCTGAACCCTAAACCCTCGATCCAAAACCCCCACATCCCTATACCCTTAATCCCTGAACCCTCAACCCCTAAACCCCCAAACCCTATACCCTTAAGCCCCAGACCCTATACCCCTAACCTATAGGTCCCCAACTCAGAATCTGCTTCGTCGGTATAGAGCCGGAACAGGACACAGGCCGTGGTTTCGGGCCTTAGGGTTAGTTTAGTACCGAAGGCTCGGGGTTTAGGGCTTAGGGTTTAGGATGTAGGGTTTATGTTTTTGGCTTAGGGTTTAGTTCAAGGTGTAGGGTTTAGTGCTCAGGGTGGTTTAGCACTGAAGGCTTGGGATGTATAGCTTCGAGTTTCTTGTCTTGGGGTTACAGGGTTTAAAGTTCCCTCTACGGCGTCCCTCGAAAAGGTAAATCTCTGCAGCCGCCTCCCCTTCGTGGCACTTTGTAAGTCCTCTAGACCGAACATCTTGCTCGCGTTTATCGTTTATCCACTGTTGCAATCAATCAAACAACCAACTTACCAACCAGCCAGCCTTCCAAGCAAGCAAGCAAGCAAGCAAGCAAGCAAGCAAGCAAGCAAGCAAGCACGCAAGCAATCAATCTATATCTATAGATGTATATATATATATGTATGCATTGCTATATCTATATCTATACCTATATCTATATCTATATCTATATCTATATCTATATCTATATCTATCTATATATATATATACATATATGGAGGGAGCGCTTGTTCTGGTTCACAAAAAACAGTGAAGCTGTAAAGCTTCTGAAGACTCGAGATACGCTGACGTTCTGAAGCTCCCAAATACTCGAGCCTGAAACACCCCTGCCGCGCAACCTATGTATTTACACATTTGTTATATATATATATGTATATGTATATATACATACATACATACATACATACATACATACATACAAATATTTTTCATGTGTGTGTGCGGTTACTTCTATGTGTGCATGTAAATAAATAGAAAAATAAATAAATGAATATATATATATAATTATGTTATTATGTATATACATATATATATATATATGTATATGTACATGTATGTATGTATGTATGAATACATATGGTACCCACAAGTTCTTTCAACAATCTAACACATTGTGCGAGAGAAGCTCTGGTCAGACTACATAGAGCAAGGGTGAAGAAGTATACCCACAGAACCCGAGCTTTGCTGCCGCATCTCTTCTAAAACCGTTGGGCACTGAACCCCTAAACCCTGAACCCCTAAGCCCTTAACCCCCCTCGAATGATTCGAAGCAAGGAGTGAATCCCCACACTTTCGACAGTTTAGTACAAGACCACTATTACGGCTTAGGGCTTGGAATTGCCCTAAGCACTAAACCCCGAACCCGAAGCCCTAAATCCTAAACCCTAAACCCTGAATCCCAAAACCTAAACCCCAAACTCCCTCACGTCAGCCTTGAGTCTCTTTAGGATCAAGAGCAGGGTTTGGGAGTGTTTTAGGGTTTAGGGTTTAGGGGTATTTTTTGGGTGTTATGAACCTTCAAGTCCTGAAGGATCAAGCGGTTCAAACCCAAAGCCCTGGGCCCGGAAGCCGAGCCAGGTGGTTTAGGGTCCAGGTTAGGGGGTTAGGGGTTTCGGGGTTTATGGGGTTTGGGGCTTAGGGTTTAGGGCTTGAGGGGTGTAGGGTTTAGGGGATCGGGGAGTTAGGGGTTTAGGGTTTAGGGACTTTCCGAAAATATGGGGGGTGCCTTAATTTTGGGGGTCCTTATAATAAGGATCCTACTATTTTGGGTACCATATTAGGGTCCCAGGGTTTTTCGAGCTAGACTTGGGGTTTTGTGGGTTCGAGGCTTTCCGCGGTAGCAACCTGAAGACAGGAGCCTCAACCTCCCGTGAGAAGGAAAGTGTACCTGTAGTCTCCATTGTAGCTTTGTTTGTTGGGTTTAGGGTTTAGGGTTTAGGGTTTAGGGTTTGGGGTTTAGGGTTTAGGGTTTTGGGTTTAGGGTTTTTAGGGTTTAGGGTTGCCTTGTAGGATCCCAAAATCTAAACTTTGTAAAGCCAAATAAGGAACTACAGGCTTGTCCAGTCCCGCGTCTCGGTTTTCATCTTATTACGATACGATGCGATAACCTTAGGGCCTTGGGGCTTCCCACTACTAGGTGAAAATCTCAGAAACCCTGGCAGAGCTCTATAAAAACCTACAGAAACCCTAAACCCCAAACTTGTCGCACCCTTTTATGCAACACGTTCACGTCCGCGCCTGTCCAATCGGACAATCATCCGGCCGAGCTCGTAGGAGGTGAAGCCACAGAACCTACAGCCGTGGCTTGGTGGCTCTTGAAGTCTGATGCAAAAGGGTAGTTCTCTAAATGTTAGCCCCTCTTTCGGTCCCTAATATAGTACGGCACCCTTATACAAATTACGCTAAACGGGACCCTAGTTTAGAGAACTACCCAAATGCAGGTTGTTTTTCATGAGGGCCATTCCCCTAAACCTGAGACCGCTATTGGGCCTCAGCAGCACAGGGTTTTCTTTTAGGGTCAAGGCGTGTGTGTGGAACTTTGGTACTTGGATAGGGTATGGATTGAAGTTGACTAGGCTTTGAGCTTTGGGTTTGTGGTTTAGGGTTTAAGTTTAAGGTTAACTAAGTTTAAGGCTTTGCGTTGAGGCCTGAGTGCGTGATGTGGTGTCTACCTGCTTCAAGACGGGCAAGAAAATCAACAGGCTACTCCCCTTGAAGCATGCAGAAGGTCTCCATTAAGGCAGTCAAAAAACACCGAGCCACACCAAAAGAATTCGAGTTCCAGGCAACCCCGGCAAAGCCCTGAACCCTTGTAAACCCCTCAAGCACCGTATAGAACACTGACAGAACCCATCTACAGTACCCCCCATAGGACACCTTGTAGTATGAAGCCCTGCTCATCCGGCGAGGTGCGCCCCCCACGTCCATGAAACCTAGACTCCTTTGTGTCTGTACCAATTGCTAGTGGCAGGCATACCCTCATGACGAGTGCCACTGTGACTTCTTCCATACTACTCGTACTCAGGGATAATTGCCAGCATGCTAGAAAATTCTGGCATGATGGAGAAGATGACTATAATTATGATGATGATGATGATGGAGGCGATGTTGATGGTGGTGGTGAGGGTGGTGGTGAGGATGGTGGTGATGATCATTGTGATTATAACAGTATAGGGTCTGGGATAATGTAAGGAGGCAAGTACTCGCTGCTCAGGTATTTAAAGCAACTGAAGCAGCGAAGGTAATACACGCTTCGGTGCACACATCAGGTCCCTGGTAGTACTGACAGGCGATCTGAGCTCCACACGTCTCCACGATGTCGCCTTGCAACCAAACTCTAAACCCTAAGGCCTAAACCCTAACCAGCGATTCTGGAGACGAAACGAAGCACGCCCATCTGCGACGCCACTCGTAGATACCGGATTGGCGATGTTTTTGGACTACAGGGTTTAGGGTTTAGGGCCATCTCCATATGAGAAGAGTCACCTTCTCGCATGCGTCGAAGTCCAGCACAAATTGCATTTCACGGGTGAGCAATCTGACTGTGATGCGAGAGTGTAGTGTAGGAGGACCGGCATCGAGAACGCAGAGCAGATAAAAACCATGTCGGCACCAGCGAGAACTTTTCTGACACACCAGCATCCATGTCCGACAATGTTTTCTGACGGCTACACACAAGTTTCCCTTGCTACTGAAGACTTTGCGTCGTCGCGGAAACGGTGATTGTAGTGTCTGTTGTCACCACTTCAGGAAAGAGAGAGGTGAAATCTGAGCCAACGACTGCAACCAAAAAAACAGCCCAATTCCCTTCGATCAAGGACCATTTCTTGATTCACCAGAAGAAACCCAAAGAGTTCAAGAATGTTCCCTGACTAAGGGGAATTTGGCGCTCTTTGGAGAGCTGAGGCAACTCGATCCTCCGGTGAGTTGTTTGGTTAAGCCTCAATCATATCACTCCGGTGCCAACATCCAAGGTCTTAGCACACCCCAAACCTAAACCCTAAACCCCAAACTTCGCACCCAACACTCCACAAGTTGAGCCTAGAAGTCCTTGAAACCCCCCCCCCTCCCCCCTGGAAAAGAACAACCTTGAACACACGCATCCAACCCCAGGGAGTTCAACTGCAGAAAGCCGAAACCCAAACAAACAAACAATCAGAAAGCAACGGTTTAGGGTTTAGGGTTTTTTTTTGTTGAACTCCTTTTTCCGTCTGCCGGGTTTAGGGTTTAGGGAAAGCCCATAACCCGACTCCTGCCCCTCCTTCAGCATAACACAATCATAACAAGGAGTCCTAGTCTAGAAACCCTACATTCTACGATATCAAACTAAGCAAGCCTTGGCCGGTGGCAAGGCCCTCAAGACCTCACTCGCAGTTTGAGTGTTTGGGGCTTTCTCGTGAGGCTGAGGGGGTTTTAGGATGGGTTTAGGATGGTTTACGGTTTAGTTTAGCATTTAGGATTTATAATGAAGTTTAGATTCTACCCGAACCTGCCAAAACCGACTTTTTAATGGGCCCCTGTCAACTCTGGATTAGGTTTTCACCATCATGCCCTACAAAACATCGGCTATCGTCGCTTAATCTGGGCTTCGGGTCTAAGTCTAGGGTTTGCAATATGGGTAGTTCTCGAAAATAAGGTCCCTTTGTGGGTCCCCAATATAGTACGGTACCCTTATAGCAAGGACCCTAAAAGGGCCCCTAATTTAGACAACTACCCATATACTGTATGGCACTACAACCCCGAATGACCAGGATCCATGCAAAAAGCCACAATGAAGACGCAGGGTTTCTTCCGCAGGTTCCTATAGCATTCAGTGTGGCCCCACGGTGAAAACCCTAAAAACCCTAAACCCTTCAACCCTGAACCCTGAACCCTAAACCCTAAACCCTCGGGGGTCCCCCCTGGGTTCTAGGGGCTCCAAAGATCCAGGGCTTCAGGATTCAGGCTCAGCTGAAAGGGTTTTAGGGTTTCGGGCTTAGGGTTCAGGGTTCAGGGTTTTAGGGTTTCAGGGTTTTAGGGCGCAGGGTTTAAGATTCAGCTTGCAGGCTGTAGGGTTTAGGGTTTAGGGGTCAGGGTTTAAGGCTCGGCTTGGGTTTCGGGTTCAGCGTCAAAGGCTCGGCTTACTGGATTTAGGGTTGAGGGCTTAAGGCTCAGCTTAATGGATTTAGGGTTTAGGGTCTAAGGCTCAGCTTGATGGGAGTTTGGGGTTTAGGGCTTAAGGCTCAGCTTAATGGGAGTTTGGGGTTTAGGGTTCAAGCTTCGGGGATGAGGACTGTCCCCATCAGCAACCCCATAGCCACCGTCTTCAGCTACCTATGCCGCACAAACTGGCTCATGCCGCAATGGACTTCTAGGGCTTAGGGTTTAGGGTTTAGGGGTTTAGGGTTTTAGGGTTTAGGGTTTAGGTTGCACGGAATCCGAAATGTGTCGGGAAGGCTTCCTACCGCCATGACATAAGGGCCTGGAAAGTTTGGATATGGGTAGTTCTCTATTTAGGGTACTAGCTAGGGTCCTTTTCATCAGGGTGCCGTACTGTATTAAGGACCCTAAAAGGGACTCTAATTTAAAGAACTACCCATATGGCCTTGGGGTATATGAAGGCAACTAAAAACTATATGTGCATAGGGCGGGCATACCATGACTAAGTACTCCGACCCGACAATTATGAGCCCTTCTAGAAAACCCTTGCGGGGGCCCTGTATCGCAACTGTGTCGTAAATAGAGGTTACAAGGCTTCCAGCCTTGAGAGTGTCTGCAAGTTGCCACCTAAACCTGGCTGGTTTGCTGGGGTTTAGGGTTTAGGGTTCGAAGTCTGCAGAAATGATTGAGCCACTGATTGTGCTGATCAAGGGTGTCTGCGAGAAGTCCCAGACCGCTTCAAGATATCAACGGCAAATCTTAGCTCTCCAACGCAAGCGCAGGTCCAGGAAGCAGGACGCTCAATGACAATTGCGGGTTGGTGGAGCTCTCTTTGCCACCGTCGTTGCCAGCCTTTTCCTGGAATGTTCAGCAATCGTGAGAGAGCATGATGCCGGCCGATGCCACCAATTGTGGGAATGTGGGTAGAGGAATCTTTTGAAAAGAAACATGGCGGTGTTGCGCTCAACACTGGCCTCAAACTTCCTGGGTCGCACAACCCTAAACCCTAAACCCAAACCCTAACCCCTAAAAGGTTGAGAGAACCCCACAGTGCACAAGCGAGCCTCGGGAGGTGTACATCCGACCTTTCGTGTCTGGGACCAGCAGAAGTCTGGAATCCATGAATGAACTGACACCCTAAACCCCAAACCCTAAATAAATCCTAAACTCTAAAACGTGACCACTGTCAGCAGCAAAAACCAAGGTTTCGGGCGTGGGGAGTTCCCCGAAGCTCCGAACCGAATACCCAAGGCTTTACACGGTCTTGATAAGCAATGATTTCTGCGATGCTGCAAATCGTAACAAGAATCCCTGTATAATAATAACATATATGGTGACTGTGATATAGTACTTCCCTAAATCCTAAACCCAGTGTTTGATTCCCAAAACATATTGGGCACCCGTACTTTCAGCCCTGAAGATTGAGCCTTAGACCGCTAAACCCTTAAGCCTAAAATCCTATTTAGGGCTTAGGTTTTGTAAAACCCACAGCCCGTCCAAAATTGATCGTACCACTCCATTCCAGCCTATGTAAAATGCACCTCCAACCCCCCAACAAGTACCAGTAGTCCACTTAAGGGAAACCCCATATAAAAAAAAAAAGCCATTAAAACAGCATGGAAGCAACCACCTGCATGCCCCGATTGTACCTACCCATAGGCTCCTAAGTAGTTCCTTTTTTGGCTCATATTTAGAATCCTAGAAGGCAATCCCAAAAAGGAACTACTTAGGAGCCTATGGGTACTCAAGGCTCCGGCATGGCTTTGCGCCGGGAGGTCCGGGCAACTTCAGGTTCAAACGCTTCCTGGGAGGCAATCATGTGGGGGCTTCCGAAAATAGGGGACCCTAATATAGTACCCTAAATAGTAGGATCCCTATTTTCAGGACCCCAAAATAAGGTACCCTAATTTTCGGAAAGTCCCATGTCTACACACAGACACGCACACACACACACAGACAGAGAGTTACTGTTTGGTTTGGGGGGCTAGGCTGAAGAGTGTTGCTGCGTTCCGTAGACGGGGGATGGTTGTTATTGTTCACCCTAAAGCCTAAACCCTAAACCCTAAACCCAAAACCTAAACCCTAAACCCTAAACCCAAACCCTAAACCCTAAACCCTAAACCTAAGCCCAAAACCTAAACCCTAAACCCTAAACCCTAAACCCAAAACCCTAAACCCAAAACCGTTTGGTTTAGGATTTGGGTATGTTGGAGACTTTGGGTCTGAAGTGCAGGGCTTTGACTTAGGGGTTTAGGCTGGAAGGAGGGTTTGGGGTTTAGGGTTTAGGGTTTACTGTTTAGGGTTCAGGGCCAAGTTTGGGGTTTATAGGGTGGAGGAGGGTTTGGGGTTTAGGGTTTACTGTTTAGGGTTTCGGGCCAAGTTTAGGGTTTATAGGGTGGAGGAGGGTTTAGGGTTTGGGGTTTAGGGTTTACTGTTTAGGGTTCAGGGCCAAGTTTAGGGTTTAGGGTTTACTGTTTAGGGTTTCGGGCCAAGTTTAGGGTTTAGGGTTTACTGTTTAGGGTTTCGGGCCAAGTTTAGGGTTTAGGGTGGAGGAGGGTTTGGGGTTTAGGGCTTAGAATTCCCAAATACGCATTGACTTGCGGAACACTCCTGAAATCATGGAGAGCCTCTTACTTTGAAAAGCTACCGAAATCATCAAAGAGTTTCTGACTATGATCTAAAGAACATAACTCAAGTTGTGCCGGGGCTTTGCTTAGGGTAATGCAAGAGCCCCAACATCTCGAAAAGAGGCTCCCTACGGTTCTTACATATAGTTCTTGCATAACTCCACGAAACCCTAAACGACAAAACCCTGCCCTAAACCCTAAACCCGATTGTTAGAGGCTCCTGCGTTGTTTTGCTATCGGGCTCCCCAAAACTCCCTTGTCTTGAGTTGAGGGTTTCAGCTTAGGGGCTCAGGGCTTGGGGGTCTGGGACTTTCGGGTTTTAGGGTTTCTTGGCTGACTTCTGAACCCCTCCAAAAAGTTAAACTTTTCGTCTCCTTATTATAGTTCATATAGAAGCCCAAACAGTTAAAGTCCTAAGAGCCAACCCGAAGAACACCAACGATAAGTCCTCCTCAACCCCTATAATAAAGGGCCCTAAACCCTAAACCCTATTAGGGCCTTTGGGTTTAGGGGTTTAGGTTTAGGGGAACTTCTCCCCTCCGAGACCATGGCATGGCAGCCTGGCGCCGAAGGTAAATCTTGCCCAGGATCTGATCCCGCCAGCCTGGTTTAGGATTTAGGGGTTTAGGGGTTTAGGGTTTTAGGGTTTAGGGTTTAGGGGTTGAGGGTTTAAGGGTTTAGGGGTTGAGGGTTTAGGGGTTGAGGGGTTTAGGGTTTAGGGTGCTTCTGGGCTTTTTTTGGGCGGAATCGGCTTTGGGGTCAGGAGTTTGGGTCTTTGGGGGTCTAGGGTTGAGGGTTTGGGTGCTACGTTTCCGAAGCCGAGGGTCGTCTTCAGCTACGGAGGTCCCGTTGTTTAGGGTTTAGGGTTGAGGGTATGCTTCTGGGAAGGACATGTCACTTACTATCTCAGACAGTGCGTGCCACACCACCCCAACACACTCAAGCTTCGCAACTCCCGCGCGGGTGCGGGCAGGAGGTGACATGTGATGACGGACTGCGTGCTACAGCCCAGGCCACGACCCAGACTTTCGACAGAAGCCTCACTTTCCTAGTGTCACATTTGGGCTGAACACAGGCAGACTCAGGCACTCGAATGTTGCACAGAGGTAGATCTCCATGCCACCATCCTTCACGGTCAGTTCGTAGTCTAGCACCACAGTAGTACGTGTGTGACGCTAGTGAACACAAAGTGAAGGTCGTTGTAGTGCTGCTCCGACAATGGCTCCTCTGATTTTCGGGCAGTGGGAGCGAAAAGCCATGCTGGAGGCTTGCCAGGGTCCGGCAGTGCTTGCTGGAAGGTCCGGCCAACCTGGCTCCCAGCCCTGTGTTCCACCCCAGTCTACCCTCACCCTCCAGACACTGAAGCCTAAACCCTCGACTAAAACTTGTACCCAGCCCTAAACCCTTTCAAGCCCTGAAAGTCCGGCCGTGTGTAACACTCTCCACATTTGCTTTACAGCCCTCATCCTCAAACCAACCTGCAGACCTTCAACCTAAAAGCTGGAATCCTAGTCCCTCACCCGAAACCCGCAAACCTCAAACCCCTACCCTAAAGCTTCAATCTGAAGCCGGAATCCAGAACCTCCTTTAATCCTAAACCTAAAAAAACCTCAGATCCTGCGACTTAGAGGTTCGGGGGCTTTGTAAGTACGGTTGTAAGCACGGGAAGTAGAGTTATACCCACTTATAGCCCCGGTCAGTTAAGGTACTTGTGGCCCCACTTACCACATAAACCCTAAACAACTAAACCATAAAGCACCCTTTCTGGCCGTGCGGCCTGCGCATCACATTACCCCAAACACCAACACACAAGTCATTGCATAACATACGGCGCCTTAATAATTGAACAGGGTTTTGCGGCGCGATATAGTATTCCGAAAGCCCAATACCAATGAATTGAGGACTATACTTTGAATAAGAATCTGAAGCCCCTTAAAGTTTAAGGTATGTTACTGAAGTGGTATTGGATTCTTTCGGTATTTCTAGAACAAGGAACCCTAAGGTGCCGTGATGTTGTGCACTCTAGGGTTTAGGGTTTAGGGTCTAGGGCTTAGGGTTTACGGTTTAGGGTTTAGGTATATTCACCGGGTCTACGGTTTCGGACTGGCTAAAGGGTTAAGATGCTTACGGGTTTAAGGTCTGGAATGAAATCACGGTAAGAAGGCCATCTAGACTGAGTAAAGGGTCCTGTCGGAAACACTTCAGCGCATCTTGCAATATTGAACCATCCCCTTCTTGTCGTCATGATTGAAAAATGCAGCGGCTCGATAATAACACTTTTCTGAAAGGAGCCACTTCAGAAAATTGGGCTCTGACGAAGCACCGTTTGGTTTCATACTGGGATGACACAGTGGCTCCATGTGCAAAACCCAGCACAGAGCTGCACAACAACCGAGTGTGCCTGTGTCTCCGGTCTCTTTGTCGGGTTCAAACTCGCGGCCTTCTCGCTGACGGAGCAGACGGTCCTTTGGGGACAAGCGTTGAGTCTTGGGCTTGGCTTCAGGAGTTGGGGTTTTGCGGTTTTTGGGCTAAGAGCATGGGATTTGGGGTTCAGGGCCCTAGCTTGCAAGGCATGGTCGCCCCCTGGACCGTGCAGGCGAGTGGCGCCTGCCTAAGCTGCCTGGCAAATGCCTGGAGTTTTTGGAATTGGTCATTGGACCAATGCCAGGCACTGGATCAGGCGCTTCATGTTGCCCTGCGGCCCTAAACCCTAAACCCTAAACCCCTAAACCCTAAACCCTAGACTCTGTTCTCAAGGCCTTCTGGGCAGCACTGGCTGGACCGGGCTGACGCTGCCGAGCCGGCGTCCACTCGCTGCGCCCTTTCCATACGGACAAAGTTGGGGCCTTGACCAGGCCACACTCTGTTGCTAATCGAACAGCACACCAATCCATATGTTCATATGTCTAATGATAAGACAGAATGAAAGTTTAGGGTTTCGGGCAAATTTTAGGATGCTGGGGGGAAGACTTCTAAAACTTCAAGGTCCCAGTGCAGGGGTGAGTGAATGCTTCAAGGATTCAGTAGGGTCAGGGTTTGGGATTGATGGTTGGAGGTTCTAGTTCAGGGCTTCGGGTTTAGGGCTATGGTTTGGGGTTTAGGGTGATCCTCTTCCCGTGTGAGTAGTGCTCTTTGCGAGGGCATGAGAAGGAGGCTCATGTCATGCTTGGAAAATGTAGACCTTCTTGTTGAGACCTGCGCATCTTAGTGCCCAAGCCATGATTAAACCCAAGACCCATGAAGCCCGTAAACCTTCTAGACCCCCAAAACTCCAAACCCTAAACCCCAAACCCGAAGCCCTTACGTAAAGCCCTCAACCAACTTAAAACCTCTTAACTCCGGACCCACCCCCGCAAAGCCTGAAACCCTAAAGCCCTGCTTGTACCTGCCGTGTCTTCGACCCAAAATGGGACCAGACCCAAAATAGGACCAGATGCAAAACTCTTGTTTCAAGGGCGTTAAACTAGAATAGGATCTTGGGGCATCTTCCAGTATTACACGTTTAAAATTGCGCAAGTCTGAAATTCGGCACTGCATCTTCTTCTCTCCGCCCCCAGCATCGCAACAACCGTGGCAGCAGCAGACCACGAGCATCATGTTCATCGTTTTAAGGCATTCAAAGGTGCTTCACTTTCTCCCTCACTTCGTTTGACGACGACGACAACGACAGCGATGACCCAACTAAAGACTCGCCAGGGACGCTCGTCCCTAACATTGGAGGGCACCATTCTCATCCGATGCAGCTGGCCACCTACGAGGAATGTTACCATGCTGCCTTGGTATGCAACATGCATGCAAATTTACTTGCAGCCAAGATGTTAACTTGCAGCGCAGCGAACAACCATGCGTGAATGAACGTTTGAAGCCTGCCCAACATTGTGGGTGTGTGTGTGTGTGTGCTTCCTTGGCGCATAGGACAAGAGGGTCACTCCTATTTTTTGGCGCAGGGGAAATAAGTACTGGGATCCTGCCCTCAGGTCGTCTCAGTGGGGGTGGAGGTACAAGTGAGTGTTGGCTTTAGGGTTTAGGGTTTAGGGTTTAGGGTTTAGGGAGTGACCTACAAAGTCTTGCAGCAGCCGTCGCTGCTGTGAAACAGCAGGCAACAACCCCGCCTTCCCCTCCTCTGAGCTTTCCTCCATCCGCTGCCGAAATCCCACATGTGTGTGTGTGTGTGTATATTTATACATATATATATGTTATAATGAGAGAGAGAGAGAGAGAGAGAGAGATATATATATACACACATATATTTATATATATATATGTTGGTTTATACATGTATACATATAGCACGGCTAGTTTTGCATCATTTCGTTACTGGATTTTAGGGTCTAGTAAAGGAACATTGGATTCCTGAAAAGTTTGCCCAACGTTTCAGGCCAAGGGCGCGGCATACTCCCGAGGAGCCTTGAAACCATGGCAGTGGTACCGGTTGAGCTGGAAAAGGGTGCACTCACGAAACCTTGGTTTGGCGTTTGTGGTTTGGCCTAATCCGCAAACCCTGAAGTTTTGGGCTTCCCACACCATCATATCATAGTCTCAATGCTAGTAGTGTTGTTACGTTACTATTACTTTGACCCCTCGTCATTCTCTATCCTTCTTTGACATGCAGGGTTTGCTGATAAGTAATATAGCAGTAGACAAATGCGCTTACTGATAATGAAAAACAAACACCATGTACACTACAAAGGATCCCTAAGAACATTCCTACTTTACATGTACCCAACAGCCTTAGAGGACCCCATGGTACATGTCCGGGTCAAGTTCAAGGCATGAGCACCAAGTCCGGTCTTGACTTTGGGCTGGCCAAGGCACATTCGGTTCAGCGTTTAAGGCGTGGGTCCTAGGTTTCTGCAGGGTTCATGCAGGGTTTGGGGTCTAGGGATTAAAGGACCATAAGAGACTGTGTTTTCCATCCGCAAATGCTCCCACCGGTGATTGAAACCACAGCTCTTCAAACAACGTTGAACCTAAACTCCTGGATGCCGGTTGCCAAATCCTGGAAGTTTGAACTGCAACGCCTGTCGTCTGGGATGCCCTGCCAATCATGACACTCCAGGTTTTCGGGAATCGCCTGAGAACATGCAAACGGAGAAAGAGTGGTTTACGGCCCAAACCGCTGAGTTGCAAGAACGGATCTGGGGCACAATTCAATAGCTGCATCGGAGGGAGAAAATGATAATATCAGTGTTGCGATTTCCAGGAATAGGAGTCGAAAAACATGCGTATGTAAAAATCTAGAATGTCCTATACAACCTAAGCCGAACGTCAGCAATATGTGTGCAAGTAGCAATTTGAAAGCAGTGTTGTGCAACTATCGCGAATCAACATGTCAGGGGTTTTCGGTCTCGGGTTTGTGCTGGACTTTCGGCAGCTGTGTCAGTCAACTGTTAACGAAAGCCTGAAACAAACAAACATCGGGCTTGTGGTTTGAGGTGGCTTGGGAATTGAATCAAACTTTAGCGATTTGAGTTTCTGCGGTATGCGCAAACGCTTGTGGGTTTCGAAATCCGTGGGAAACAGCCTAGAACCTAATCCCAAACCCTGTTCCCTCTATTCAAGCCCGAAGCCTTTCATTTCGGCCTAAGGTCTCTGGGTTGAATGGTCAAGTGTAAATAAGCCTTTGAGGTTTGACAGGAGCTGTTGCATTCCCACTGGGTCAATGGTGCGAGAGACAACCTGCAGGATTCAGTCCAATGCTTTCAGGGCTTCGTGGTTCGCCGCTCCATGACAAAGTGGGTGGCCGTGCAGGCATGTGTAGGCGATCCATCATGCCCGTAAAGCCTTCTCGTTCCGAACATCAACATCAGCATGAATATCATCACCCTAACAAGCAGCAAGGCAGCAGCAATAGCAACATTACAAAACTCGCCGCTGTCAATCGACTGATCACTGAGCATATTGCAAGAGTCAAGTTAAACACACCAAAAACCGTAAACCATAAACCCTCAAAGAAGGAAGTTGTTCTCCAAACCAATCCCCAACAGAGACAAAGCACCGGCATGAGGTTCCAAAATGGGTTGAGGTTTCCAGTTTCGGCTTTCGGCGAATCGGAGATCAACATAAGATGTTATAAGCACAGCAGACGCATGCAAACATGATCATTAAAACACAGGGTATCCGCATCTTGCCTTCAAGCAGCGTGTAAGGGCACGCCGCTTCACAGCAGCAACTTTTTTATAGCATCGCGGCTGGCACACCCTCTCAATCATTTGATGTAAGCATGTTTAATGCAGCCAATTGTCCGTACCCCCGGGAATATTTCTAGAGCGCCTCAGGCTATCTACCTGTTTTGGCTTGCAGTTTGTCTGGTATCAAGTTAGCCAGGCTACTGCTGATCCTGCTGCCGCTGCTGCCGACGGCAACGACGACTACTTATATCACGACGCGGTTATATAAGACCACCGCCAGCGCAACCATGACGTCTACCAAAAATAACGACAATAAGAGCAATGGTACTTGATACTTAAAATACCAATAAGAATGATAATGACCAATAGTAACAAAAATAGGATTCGGATTAGCAACAGTGACAACAAAACACATAACAGTAAGAGCAGTGATCATAACAGTAAACATTGTCCAGTCACCACCGCCTTGACTTCTAGCGCTGTCACTGCCGCTATCACTACGACGTCACTCGACTTCCGCCACCGCAGCAACCAATGTAGTATTTCTACCACATCTACGCTGGTTGCTACGACTGAAGTCAAGCTTCATCACTGTCATCATGATCATCCTCATACAACTGGAGTCATAGCAAAAGCAACTCAAACTAACATCATCACCATCATCATCGAGCCCTGGCGCTCGACCCAAACCAAATTCCCAAATCCTGGACCTAAGCACTGATGCCTGAACCCTTAAACACAAGCTTGAATAACCAACTTGGGATTTGGAAGTCTCTACACCGGAACTATATGAGGCAACCCTACCGAATAACATCACAAATAGGCTATTCAGGCCCTGTGAATCCCGATCAGAACCCAAGCAATACAGAACCCTACAAGAAGCAAGGAGAAAACCCCCTATAAGAAGCCCTTATGTTTGAACGTGCTTGAACCAAAAAGAAACCCTAAACCAAAACCCCTCAACCCTAAACCCTAAATCCATTCAAAACCCCTCTAAACCCCCAACAAGACCCTAGGATTCAAATCCCCTGAACCCTA
>CAJNJA010007907.1:0-15808 GCA_905231915.1 Symbiodinium necroappetens
GGGGGGACGTTTTTAGGCCACCAGCCGACCTACCTTGCGGGGGGGGGGGGAGGCGGGGTTTATTAATCAAGAGTTAACATTTGTGCCGAAAGCTTCAAAGCTCAGAATATCCGAGCGGCACTGCCGAGGCTCCCCAGCCGAAGGGTGAAAGCTCTGGCGAAGTCTGGTCGAGGTCGTGGGCTTTTCTCGCGCCTGTCGCAACAAATGAGTCTTACAGCCACCCGGGTTACCTTCTGAGAGCACATGCTTACAGGTCCAATGCGATTCAAGGCTCGAAAGTTGGAACCACGCCAAGACAACAAGGATGCTCGCTGGATCCTGAACCCGGATCAGTCACGTACTGGCTTGGCGTGGCATGCCCATGGACACAGTTAGCGTGCAGGCACACAGACTCCCACTCTCAGGCCAAACCAAGTTAAGTGACACATCTGGCCAGTCTATCTGCCATATAGCCGGCGACACGATGCGCAAGAAGTAGTACCTAGAGTGATTTACTGAGTCATTGAAGGATCCGGGCTGCTCAGCCTGATTCAGAAGTCGTTCAGGGGCTGACGTCATTCCTGGCACCAATGCCGTCAGCGTCGAAATCGTCCTCACGGATCCTGGGATTGAAACTAGACTAGACTTGCCATCGTGATTCGGCAGAATCAGGGGTTCAAGAAAACCAGCCTGTGTTGCGAAGTCTTTTGCCCGAACTCCTGCCAACACTATGCAATCGGTGCCCTACTTCCCTTGCCTGTCCGCAGCTACCATAACATATGCAAATGAATTGCCACATGTTCCGGCTCCTGGGTGCCATCACTGGAACCGACCTGGGTATTGACAAGGTCTGAAGACAGGAGTTTCACGGCAGCGAAGGTACACCCGGCTCATTCCCCGACAACCCCTGCGCAGAGTGCCGGGTGGTTCGACCTACTCAACCCAGCATGTGGCGGCAAGATTTCGCATCGGAAAAAAGCAGTGGCCCGTGTCAAAATGCTGCGCACACTACCGAAAGCCAAAACAGCATTCCAGCAACCCCAGATAAACCGGCAGACTATCGACCTGCCACAAAGCAAAGCCGAGACGCCACACCATCAGGATCCCCCGATTGACCTAAGAGCTCGAATGTTTCGAGGCCAGCAGCGACCTCATCTGGATCAAAAAGTGGGCGTGAGGAGACTTCTGCTCTAGACTCTAGCTTTCCGGCGCACTCTGACCTGGCTCAGAAACCTTTCCTGATGGTACGATCCGTTTCTGTCATGGGCTAACAAATACCTGGAAGACCAACAGAAAACACTGCTGATTGGCCACGACGCGCCGTCATGGGACGGTCTGGCGGTCTGCAAGTCCGATTCAGCGCTTGCTTCTGCCTCCGTCGCCGGCGGTTCTGCCGAGCTCATTTCTGCTGCCTGTGCCTCAGCATGACAAGCGGATACAAGCCGGCAATTGCAGCTTGTGCCCTAACTCCCGGCAGATAGGGCTACCGCTGTGGCCGGGGTGCTGCAGCATGTGCCGATTGAGCAACCGGCTGGAATCTCTCTGATTCGAAGGCATCCGCCTCGCCGGTATGCCCGGTATGGACTTCCTTTTGGGATGCTCCACTCAGTTCTGCAGCCTGAGCTTTCGAAGCTTAGAAGAGTCCTTTGCAGTTTCCGCCGATGGGAAAATAGCAGTGGCTGGCCCGGATCTGCGGCAAAGCACAAGTTCGGCACACGAAGTGCACAAAGCTAGGATTCCTCCAAAAGCCTTGTGTCGGTGTGGGTCTGAGTGCGTGCGCATTGCATGTTCGTGCGTGCGTGGGTGTTGGTGTTGATCGAGGTCCGGTGGGCGGGCGGGCGAGCGCATCGGAAGAAAACCTCCAGGCAGCTCAGCCAGATTCTGCGGTGCTCCATGCGGCCTGCATCTGGCTTGAAGCCTCTACCTTCTTAGATTCTTGTGCTACGCCAAGCTCTGGATGGCGAAGCCCCCTGATATATGCTTTAAATTTGCTATCTAACCCAGTTCTCCTGTTTGCCAAGACGCGCCGTCATGGGACGGTCTGGCGGTCTGCAAGTCCGATTCAGCGCTTGCTTCTGCCTCCGTCGCCGGCGGTTCTGCCGAGCTCATTTCTGCTGCCTGTGCCTCAGCATGACAAGCGGACAATTGCAGCTTGTGTCCCAACCCCCGTCCCCCAGGACAGTCTGTCCAGCCAGAGTTCAGAAACGTCAACTATCTGACCCGCACGTGGCGCAGGCGTCTCGCCAGCACCTGTGTAAGTTGATCCGGCATGGTCTTGCTCGGGCATTCTCCCCTGATCATGATCGGCACGCACCTAGGTCATGCGTTAAGCTGCGAAGTTCACGGTATGCAAGCGAGGAGTTTCCTGTAACCCTTTCGGTAGCCCACTCGAAGGAAAACATTCTTTAAGCCTGTCAAGACGCACTGCCGGAGGACGGCCGACGACCAGCCGGCTCAGGAGCGCCATCTGCCTCTTCAGCTGGCTTTTTCCCTTTCAGTGTCTGGTCCGCCGGAACAGACGAGTGTTCCTGAAGCGTTGGCTGGACCTGAAGCGTGCAAAACATGCAAAAAGCATGAGGGCCAGACAAAATTGCTGGGATTCGAGACATGCTCCTGCCATTACACCGACTCGTGCAGCTGGGCTGCCCGGTCGGGAGAGTGTGTGGAGGCTTTCGTCGCTGTCGCTTGGGGCTGCTGCAAATGACTGCTTCGAGCTTCTTTGGTTGACGATCTGCCAACGGACCGAGATACGTCCTCGGCAACACCCAGTGAGTTTGGATGGGGCGCCAAACAGTACTGTCAAACAGATGTCATCATGCACAATAGCATAGTTACCTGCCCAAGCCGAAAAGCACCACCTGCACTTGGTGCCCTTGTGCCAGGAGGCTTGGTCATCAAAGCCTCTTGAGCTCTTGTCTCTAGCCGGAGTCCCTGGCGCGTCCTCTGGACGATGTGCACTTTGCAACGAGGTCTGCTCCTCAGCTGCTGCAGCTGCACGCGTTGACATCACTCCACAACATGCAGAGCACGTCAGGGAAGAGGCATCAGCCTGTGCCGAGCTAGCGGATGCTTCTACAAGCCTACCAAAACCTGCAGCTAGCACGCCTCGTGCTGCAATGCTTGCAGGTATCACGGCACGCACACAAACAAACAAGTAGTCAAGCAAGCAAACAAACAAACAAACTCGCTAAGTAACTAACCAACTAACCAATTATCGAACCAATAAACTAACTAGCTGCAGCTGATTCGCGACTCCCTGACCTCTTCGAGGCTCCTTTCTGGAGCTCGCATCGGATCGGATAGATGATAATGAGGATCTATTAGGGTATCGTTCTTCGGGCTTGTGCGACGCAGTGATTTTGAACGGCTCTCCCGGACTGTTGGAGATCTTCGGCTGTCCGGGCTGACTGGCCGATCTTTGAGATTCCCGTAATTGCCCGCGACCATGACTCGGAGCGGAGCTGGACTGGTCACTAAAGGAAGGCGTACGGGCTCTCCAAGCCGACAATCGACTCGGCGCAGCGGGGCTCACAGCTCCTGTTTCGGACTGTCTCGATCCGAGTCGGTTCGCGGCTCGTGCAGCTCGCAGCTCCTCCGCTTTTGCCTCGACCAAAGCAGCACTTGGACTTCTCCCGGACCTAGATGAAGCCCGAGAGGTCTGAGATGCCGAGCGCCGACTTCTGGTACGTAGGCCGCTTTCCAGTTCGATGGCCAGCTGCTGCAGCTTTCGGCTCGTGTCAGCATCTCCAGACAACGAATCTGCTGGCTTGATGTTCTTTGACTTCGCCGCTCCAGGCTTCATCGGACAACAGGCGCCGCAACTTTCAATCCTTGAACGACTTCGGCAGCTCGCTTTTCTTGGCAGAACTTCGCACTCCAAGATACATCAAGGAGGCGGAACCTCTTTGAACAGAAGATGTCAGCCACCATAGCCGAAAGAAGCAAGACGAGTTCACAACATGAATTTGTTTGGGGCATCTGGGTCTCTGACTCCAGCACAACACCATCTGAGCACTGAAATCTGACGTCATGTTGAAGATGACAAGCAAAGTCAGCCCTCTAAACAACCAGTTTAGAGTTGCGATAGCTTGCATCATGTGGAAAAGAGTTTTACTTGGAATCCACAAGAATCTTCTGTGGCGCTTCGAATCTTCCGAAGGATCGCCAGAGTGTCATACCAAGAAACTCAGAGCCAGAATTGGCGATGGATGGGGAGAATCAGAGCAATACACAGCTTGAAGGTTCAGCTCAAGAGTGTGGTGCAGACAAGAGGACAAAGTCACGCGCCTAGATATTGGCCTGGTCCAGGACCGTCCAAGTGCGAGGAAGACCTGACGGAGCTGAATTCGGAAGCTTTTGGGGAAGTCTTGGAATCATTAGCTGAGGTCGGCCACCGGACGTGGCTTAGATCTGTCATCTTCCTCGACTGCCTGAGCAGGGGGAGGGCTTGTGAGTAGGCGTTTTGCATGGCAGGCCGAGGGAATGAGGCAGATGCAAGTCGCGTCGCTCCTTGGAGTTGCACCAGGTATACCTCAGCACGAAAATGCGCTTTTCGGCAGTCTGCGACGCTTGAAAGCACTGGGTGGACTGCCCTGGAGCCCGCTTGTAGCCCGGGTGTGGGCCTCGGAGGTTGGCCTCCAAGACCTGTCAAAAAAATGGAGAACGACTGCAAGAGTAGAAAGACTGTGAGCATGTGAAGCGCAACCTTTCAAGCAATTCAGATTCCACCACACCTCGCCCTGGAAGCGCTGGTGGGGCTGGAACTAAGTAGCGCAGGACTCACACATTGAGGTGTCCCAATCTATCCCAATCTGCCAAAGGCTTACAATGCACGAGGCCGCAGAACGACATGCGGATGTTTGTCCAGTTGTCCAAATAATTGGCTAGCTACAGCTGTGGAAGTGCCTCGACTGAGTTGCCAGCCTCATCCTTAACTTCAAAGCGCTTCTGGCCCAGCCTCCGCTCCTCGTTTTCGGCCGTGTGCGCAGGAGTCACAATGGTTCACCAAGGACTTTGAAGCAGGCCTCGCGGTCAGCCCATGCATGCAGTTCGTCGCGTTTCCTGCAAGGTTCGGCGAGCAAGATGCAAGCACGGCCAATAGCGCTAGGACCCTCATTATGAACTTTCTTACTCTTGAGCATCACTCAGCAAGTCACTCGCTGTCTTGCCGAAGCAACCATTGCGGGGGGAGCTAGTTATCCAGGTGTTGGACACGGCCCCAACGGTGGCCAAGAAAGCGATAGGTTTCGACAGGAAATGGGACAGGAAAGGAAATGGGACAGGAAAGCAATTCAGTAATCGACTTTCGGCATGTTGTCGCCCGGCTGTTCCGGGAATCTTCCGGTGGGCTCAATCGGCGCAAGTGGAAATTAATCCGCTGAAACTGTGGTGGTTGAGGTCACTAGAGTATGTCGACAGTGCCTTGTTCCCGTCGGGCGATGTCTGGCATGATTGACCATCCCCCGAATCCCATGTTGGTGTTTTTTGATCTCCTGTCTGGCGTGTCGGAGCGTTGGTCGGAGTCCTGCTTTGGGATCTGCGCCCTTCTGTCCTTTAAGTAGATGACTTTTTGTTGGACAGGCCCATCGATCGAAACCCCACGGCCGACCATGACAAAGGCCGAAAAAGGCTGGCATCCAGATCCACATGCCACGTGTTTTCTATTTACAGACCCTTTCCGCTGCCAAGGGTTCAGGTCCGAGGTGATATTCTTTGAGACTCTGCCCGGCTGGCTGTCAAACAGCTCCGCCCGCCACAACTTGGCTCAGGAAACCGAAACTGAAGTTCCACACATGAGGGTTTTCGTTCTAAGCGTTGTCCTTGGACGGGCGTCAAACTTCACAATGCAATGGCTGCTTTCAGTTGGGTTTAAGCTTGCGACCAACACCAGGGACGGCCGGGACGGCTCTGAAAGATGCACAGGTGGGGTGTGCTGCCTAGGCCTACGCCAACTGCCGCCCCATGTTGGCCGAAGCATCATGGACACCGCCTGCGCCCGGTACACCGCTTGGAACGGAAAATAACCGGAAAAGTGCCTGCGCACCACCCGCCCCACACCTAGGCACACCGGCCGCGTTGTGACCCTGTCCGCCACCGCCCGGTGACGAGGTGAATATTCTGACAACTATTCGGCAGTCGTTCGCCTGCACGCATTCAATCGGACTAGCTGTGGTCAAGTGTGCCAACCCCGCACAGATGAAAGCCGCTTGCTGCGATATGCTCCACGAGCAGCCTTCGTTCAACGAGGACTTCCTGGCGGTGCATCATCTCCTTTTGCTCTTGCTCCTGGCCATCACATGCATCTAGTTCTAAGTGCGGCTCCATCTACTGCTGAATCCGGGCAAGGTAACAGCTGCGCTTCTAAAGCTGTGCAAAACAGGCCTGCCGGTCCTTCCTTGCAAGTGTTTAGCTTAGCCAGAATCCACAAAATTACAAACATGACCTCGCCGCCGCCTCCTCTTCTCACAAAATATACTGCAATCCACTTTCCCTATCTCGAGCGTCTCAAGTGTCTCGAAGGTGCTTGGGGAACAACTTATGGTCTATGACGCCGCAGAGAAAAGCTGGCAGGCATCACACATCGCTCACTTCGGAATTCTGGCAGAATCGAGTTCCCAAGGTCATCAAGAGTGGTGCCTGTACTTGCTGGTGCACTCGGCAGCGTCAGACTCACTCAACACCCGGACCAAGTCTCATCAAAATCGATTGCTGGATCGCTCGAACAGTACTGGCCTAGGCTTCTCATCAATCTATTCTGGCACTTTGGAATGTAGAACTACAGCCGAGAATCCGAGACCTCGGCCCTAGAATCCAACAGAAAGCATGGAGCTACCCTACATTGAGGCCGTTTAAATGCCTCGGTCAATGGTCTTGCTTTGCAACCTCACATACACGGCGAGCCCTTGTGGCGCCTGAATCGAAGGGAATTTTCGAGTCCTCTGCATCGCGGCGAACTGCGGCACAGGGGTTGGTGCAGCAGTGCAACGAACACTTATTTCCGGAACGCGCGGCCAGCTTGTCAGTTTGCAGCACGGGCCACGCAGCTTTTCATCTCGACGCCGCATCTGTCTGTGCGAGTGCAGTGCAACTTCTTTTGCGTTGCACCGGATTGGAGGTGGCGTGGCTTCGCGACAGCAGCCTCTTTTGCGCCACGCTTCAGAATCGGCACATCTGCTGTCTTGACTCAAGATTTTGCATCTTTTCGTGGAGATCGCGACCTTGCCGGTTTCTTTGCCCGGCCGGGATCATCTCCGTCCTGCTCTGCACAAGGCATATCTTCACTGCAGGGTGCAGGTTTGCTGCCATTTGTTTTGCTGATGCCGTCCTCTTTGCAAAGCCATGCAACTTTCATGCAGGAGCCCTTCCTGGATTGAACAGCCAAAGAGAGACAGCCGGTGCTCTGATATTCTGCTCTGCGCGAAGCGACTGAACTTGTCAAGCCGCATGTCCCTGCCGTGCATGGCCGCCAAAGCCGCAGAGGCTTCTTCAAAGGTCGCATACTCGAGCATGCAGTAGCCTCCCCGGCAGGAAGAGGAAGCAGAAAATGTGCCCTTTTGCTTCTAGTAACTTGTTCTTCTTCCTGCCGGTCATCCAGTGATTTCAAAAACGTGGATTTCCCTGGCAGACACTAGCTTCCGGTGCCTAGTTTCTCCTGTCTCATGCATCACTCGAAACTCTAGACTCTAGACGACCCAAGTGAGGCTAAGCGAATTCGTGGTTACAGATCCAGGCCAGCTGAGTGTTTGTGCCCTGTGCCTGTTTCGTACAGGCTTCCGATGTGCTCGCTGGCTGAGAGGTTACTTCTGCTCCACTGTTGACAAAGCTGGCAACGGCGAGGCTCGAAAGGGATCGAACCGGCACTGCAGTCGAGAAGCCTTTCGTTTCGCCTGTCATCCTGCAAAGACTCTGATTTTTCCCCGGCAACTGCAACAGCAATCTGATTCTGCAGTCCCGAGGCCCGGGGGCCCCCCTGTCCTGTTTAAGGGTAGATGTAGGCTGACAATGGTGCCAAAAGGTCGGAAGGCTTCCTCCAAGTCATCGTCTTCCACCTGCGACACACAAGCCAGGCTCACACTAGGAGATTCGGAAACTCGTTCGGACGTGAAGTTCGCCGGGAGCGGTGGGAAGCGTACCGGCACCTTGAAACCGAACATGAACAGTGGAGCACCCGGGCATGAAATCCGAAACCACGACCGTTCCTTTAAACTTTAAATCTCCTTTGCGCTACAGAAAACCATTTACTCTTCAGGCAGTGCTCCCATCACGGAACGCTAAAAACCAAAGCCAACAGCCTGGGAACCGTTGTTCCAAAAAACCTCACCGCAAATTCGAATTTTCAGACAGAACCGTTCCAGCCGAACTTGCGCGAACGCACATGTTTCAGAGTGTTCCTTGCCTGCCTCTCCTGGAAGACCAGAGATAAACAGGCCCCAGCCCTCGCGAGATCTTGCAGGCTTCTCAGCGCCAACGGCCATGGAGAAATGATTTGTGACCTGTGTGCTCCGTGTCTGCTAGGAAGCTGAGGCTGATAGGGTCAAATTCAGTCGGCTATCCATGCTAGCGCCCTCCAGGGCGCATGCGCCTTCGGCGACAGCTTGAGCCGTCGCTTTGCTCGTGGGATGCCATGACTCATTGCGCTGCCAGAGATGTACCCGGGCATGCCAAAGCAAGGCACCCTGCCTGCTTTTCGTCTTCATATTTGTCGATGTTCCATTGCTTCTGAGCCTGCATTCAGGTCCAGGGTAGCTGTTTAACACCAATGCGAGGCAAGTGCTGGTCCACGGCGAAGCAAACAAAGCACACAGCAACGCCAATTTGCTCTTACTCCAAGACTGCGTGGCCAGGCCATCACTAAACAAGCCGGGCGAGCTAGATGAAAGTGGTAGTTTGCCAGCCAGTGAACGTGGTCCACGATGTCCAAACCTCATACAAAGATCACAAGCAAGCTCATATTACGATCACAGAGCAAGCCCCGCTCAGACGATCGACTGCAAGCGGCAGAAAGACTCGATGTACCAAGGCAGCGACGTGGAAGATCTGGCATCTCCTTGGCCGAGCATCGCCGAGCATCTGCGCTGTCATAGTGTCACACATAGGACCGGTAGGACTGCAGCACCTCCGCATCATGTCTGCCGAGGAGCATGGTACAAGTGCTCGAAGAAATGTTGCGTGGGCTTGTGCCTCAAAACGGCACTGAATTGAACAGAGTTCCTGGCGTTCCTTCTCACGTCGTTTGCAGAAGCAGCTTTGATAGCTACATTTCCGAGGAGATTAGTGCAGCAGAACACTCAGTGTCGCACCGGTGTTGCTTCAGGCACTCCATGAACATCTGGCAACATGCCACAAATGTGTACTGAAGCAGCACTCAGGAATTTAGCAACGGGGCTGCTAAGTTGCAGGGTGGTTCAAGCTGTCCCGTCAACTCAAAGAGCGAGACCTTATGCTCTGCATACTTCCAGCCACCTGCGCGGCAATCCGACGCGTGGTCGAACACCCATGTCTGCAGAAATCCCTTCCGGTTGATGGGCAAATCCAGCCTGTTTGAGATCCGCCATGCTCCACCACCTGGAAGAGACGGCTTTGATGCGTCATCCACGTCACCAGCCAAACTAGCCCACTGACTGGCCTCCGGGAAGGAAACTGAGGGCAGGGTGTATTGTCCAACGCCTGGAGTGGTCCTCGGCTTGCAGCTTCTGCTTGCTCAGTGCTTGGTGCCGAACCCAGCTCTTCTCAAGCTCCACCCCAATGCACCAGATCGGGCTGTCCATTTTCTGTGCTGGCGATGCATCAGATTGCGAGATTCTCCAAAAGTGCTGCGATGCTTCCAGAGACGGAAAAGCAGAACGTCAACGAGCTCTTGGGAAAAGATGTCGGTGGCAGTTCCAAGCTGAAGTCCGCTCTTCTTTCAGGGGGATTTTTGGCAGAGAGTTCATGTCATGAGCCCTGGCTTAGAACAGCCACCACATCATGTGGTTGGGTCAGATGACCCCGCAGCACTCGAAGCTGCGAGTAGGCGCAGATTGCAATCGCACAGCTGTGCCCTGGCAGTGATCTGTTTTCTGGATGGACTCACCATGGCTACAGTAAGATCTGGATTGGCCACTTTGCAGAGCTCGTTGCTCTCTGCCAGACTTCTTGGCCCACCCCGCTCAGAGGCTTGGGGAGGGTGCCCAGGTGCGATGTTTTGTGTCAGCACTTTGCAATGATAACACCGTGGACCTTAACGATACAATGAGGACTGTGTCCATACCCTGTTGTATGTTTCCCAAAGAAGAAACTAAGTTTCCACTGTACGAGCGCAGAAACAGCAAACCACTGACCAAGTTTGGTCAGTTGCTGTGACATGTCTTGATTCACAAGGCTTCCTCTCGAAAGCAGGGCTCTCTACGGATTTACGGAGCTTGGCTTGAAACCAATGTTTGACGCACTTAAACTGAATCGATGAAACGGTGAGCGCGGCCGCAGGCGATTTCTGTCAGCGGTGCCACTTGATCCATGTCTGATCGGGCTGCGATCGTCCACGGACCCAAATGTTCATCGCATACTTCACCTGTCATGAGGAAGACAGTTGTTCAAGCTGCTGGTTGAAATCTCTCTAGGTTTGTTTTGGGCAAGGGGGGCACACAATAGGCCTCAACAGAGACTGACAAAAAACTGCGAGCCATCGTCACTTGCCCGCCTGGTTGCCATTCACAGGGAGTGCTTCGTGCAGAACCTTCTTCTCCGGCGTGCCTGCACCATTCTGGAGTATGGCTTGTTGACACGTGGCAGGACAGACTGCATGCAGCATCATGGCAAAATAGACACCTCCCCAACTTCTCCAAGGCTGACCCGCCTGTGGCATCCACGTTTGGCCATAAGATGGCGGATCCCTTTTGTGGAGAGACTTCCACTTTCAGCTCCGGAAAGGAAGTCTCTCCCCCGGCACCTTCATCCACAGAAGGGATCCTACCGTTGCATAAACGCTTGTAGTGCGGATGCTCTTGGTTTGGGCCTTTCGGCACCGTGTTCAGGTAAACGTGCAGTGTTGCCTCATTGCCGGGCAAAGTGAATGCATGTGAAGCTTGCAGTCTCCGTCTGATGATTTTTTGAGCCCCGCCGTATCTCTCCAAGATGCCATGCGTTGACCAAACGCCCAGAGTCCAGGGTGCTTCTCACCAATCCAGTCAGTGTGCTTTCCTAAGAGGATGCCAAGGCATTTGCGCAACATCCCGCAAGGAGCGCATGCTTTGCTCCAGGCCCAAGGTTCCGAACTTCTGCCCCGGTGTGTATCGCTCCAGCTGGAGCGGCTCAATGAAATCCTCCGGCACTTGCAGCGTTCTGGCAGCCCACTCGCGCACGGCTCTGACCTGGGAGATGCTCTGCTTCTCTCGATAGTCTCCATGTTCTTCCACTTTCTTCTTTGTGCTCTCTCTGGTTGTCAAATCTAGCAATGTTGTTGTTCACTTATGCTGCCTGTTCATGATGCAGGTGGCAGCAAAATCCGATGCCATGTCAGAGACAACCAAGACTACACACTGCAGCCATGTCTTGCAAAAACCGCAGGAGGGTGGAAAGAGAACATGTGCTATCATGTCAGTGCTTCTTGAGCAGGCCTAGCGCCCCCTGCACGCGCGCACACTCCAGCCAATGGGTCTTAGCGGTGCCGAAAGCTCTGGCTCACTTACGAGCGAGGCCTGAACGCATGCATCCTACGTCCGTATCTCAACATTTGCATGGATCAGATCACGACGGCCACAATGGTTACAGTACATATGGGTAAATGCTGTCTACACTCGTACTGAACAGTCAAGAAGCTGACGGGTGCGACTCGTGCCAGGCAAGGAGTGCTGTCGAAGAAGTCCGCGAGGTGCGCAAAATCTCTTGACGAGTGGCCCTGTCGTTGCTGGCGATGAGCTGACCTTGTAGAGCTACAAGACATGGCGGAAGCCGCACAGCTGGGAATAGTTAGTTGCAAGTTCTTTGGGTTCACAATATCGACCCGTGGGGGGACAAGAATGCACTAGGCTCTACTGCTCTGCAATCAGGGCCCCGAACTCCTGCGAGTACAGTAAGTGGCAGGCTCGAGTTCATCCAGAGCTTCTGCGCGTCTGCAAGTTGCACGAGCGCATCGCAGTGCCTGGCCGGCACGGCCTGTGCAGCGAAGGTCATCCCTCATGATCAATCATGCAAAGCAAGTCGCTTGAAAGAAGCCCCGTTCGTGCATTGTGTCTAGTAAAGCGAGAGGAAGAGGGTAGAGAGACAGGAAAGGGCAGACAGCAGGAGGCGAAGGAAGGAACCAAGTCAAAAACAAAAAGATTGGAAGGGCAAAGAGCTTGAGGAGAACTTCTTGAATGGGCAAACCTCCGGCAGGAGCAGCACTGGCAAAGGATCAAGGATCAAAGTCTTCGCATTGGACTTTGCGCTGGACAATCCTTACTGCAGCCAGCATCGCAAGACGCTTTATGCCATCATGCTCGCTCTCTATTTGCCACATCTTGTTTAGGTTAGCCAC
Source organism: Symbiodinium necroappetens (assembly GCA_905231915.1). Lineage (NCBI taxonomy): Eukaryota > Dinophyceae > Suessiales > Symbiodiniaceae > Symbiodinium > Symbiodinium necroappetens. The sequence continues at coordinate 12,473 of CAJNJA010007907.1, forward strand.
CTGTAAGTGTGTTCCAGAACTTCGATGCAACGCTCGTATCCACTTTTGGAGAGGGCTTGCCGAACCTCAGGCGGTACAGGACGACACGCATAAACTTGTGTTCAAAGCCTTGATGTTTGCAGCCAGGACCGGGTGGCGGATCAAAAAAAATTAAACCACAAAAACATGGTTGATGATCAAAAATTAAACCAGCACCAATGCAACACGGTTGCAGAAAAACCTGAGACTGAAAGACCAAACAAATCAAACTGGGATCAAAAAGGAAGCTTTTGTCTGCCTTCCTTCCTTCCTTCCCTTCCTTGCGTCCTTTCTTCCTTCCTCGTTCCTTTCCCTCCTTTCTTCCTTCCCTCCTTCTTTCCTGCTCTCCGTCCCTCCTTCATTTCTTCCTTCCTTCCTTCCTTCCTTCCTTGTTTCCTTTTTTTGGGTGGTTTAGTTTTTTGATCCTTATAGATTTTTTGTCCCTATCCCATTGCCAGCTAGAGGCAGTCTGGTACAAGGCTGCTGAGCACGACTGCAAGACCAAGCAAAAGCCCGCTTCTGCTCTTCGGTTGCCTTCCTTAGATGTGACCCCAGCAAAAAACCCATGCGGCGCAAAAAAAGGCGTCAGAGACATGACAGTCTAGCGTCTCCTTGCAGAAGCCCATGGCAACCTGCAGGACGGCAAAGAGGTCCGGCTGCTGCCACTGAACCCATGCCTCACAGCACTCAAACAAATGCCAGGCAAACATAGATAGCTCTGCAGTCTGCAGCAGTTGCAAATTTGCAAATGCTGGGAGATGCCGTGCACGAACCCGTCCCGGGAGCTAATTTCTCATGCGTTAATTCGTCAAGTGGCAAAGCCGAATGCAAGCTCCGCGAGTGATCGCGGATATGTTTCGATCAGCGCGGCTTCAATGGCAGCCTCTGCCAACATTCGCCATACAGATGCCTGAAACTTTTCGAGAAGCTCGCTAAGCACAAACTAATTAGCACGGACAAACAGGGTCTTCTTCTATTTCAGGCATGTCACAGCTCTGATTTCGGAATATGCCATGGACATCCTGAGCTTAGGCTGTGAAAGCCCGCGTTTGTGAACTTGCCTCAACAAGTACACTCACTAGCAGCCGGACTAGCTGCAACAGAGCAGGACCGTCATTGACTAAGCCCGACTAAAGCGTTGCAGTGTCAGAGCCAAGTCGCACTAAGAAGCCAAGCTCGGCACCGGAAAGCTCCGGGAGGATATCTTTCAAGGCTTGAAGTAGCAGCGAGCCTAGCCACTTGTCCCTCGAGTTGGGTCCAAAATGATTCAGAATGGTGACCATGCTCGTCCTTGGGATCGGAGACCATCGGGAGGAAGTAAGAAGGAACTCTGAACCCTAGGCGTCCACAGTACCGAACTGCAGGCTTGTTGCTCATTGCGGCGCTGCGACGCCATCGTCAGCTCCTGATCGGTCGGGGTTCCGGATGAGCCTTGGGCCTAGACGACCTGCAGAGTCCAATCCATCCTTCTTGAGGTCGACCAAGTAGTCGTTAGCAGCGATCTCGAGGCTTTCTTCCACCTGCTGTCGACAGACTAGGCCTAGGAGGCATCACCGTGCCAGGCCACAGTATCTTCCAAGTCGCCTCGACAAGGCTGGGCAAGTTCTCCTCTTCGGCTTCTTTGGTGGGGGGTGTCTCCTGCACGGGTGGCTCCTGGGTCGCTGTGACGGGTCTTTGCACTTGCGTCACCTCTCTTCCTGTATCCTGAGGCAATGGGGACAGTGGCTCCAGCACTGCCCACAAAAAGCGGAGAAGGCGACACAGGATAGTGACCTTTCGAGCCGAGAGTCCGAAGATGTTGGTCGAAATCTCAAAGGAATGAAAACGCAACCAAGATGTTGTAGCAGTGCCTTAGCAGCATTTTTTCACGGACGGAACCGGGTCGAAGACTCTATAACTAACCCATGAAATCGAAATGCGTCTGCATGCCCAGAGCATAACAAGCCGGTCCGAGTGAACAGTTTAACAACTGAGCTCGTCCACCAGGACTACCAACGCTTTCGCGGCCTTTCGAAGTCGAAGCTGCAGCATTGCCGTGAAGTCAGAAAGCACGAGTGGGAAGTGTCTGCATGGCCGTTGCGTTTGTACTGTGCGTCGCGAGTTGAAGTACACTGCTATCTTTAAGCCGGTTCTGCCATGAAGTTGATGTGAGGCTGGCTCTAGACCCTAGTGTCGCAAGAAGCCTGGTGACGGCAGCGTGCGAGCACAAAGGACTTCCCGCGCACAAAGGATACCACTGCTACAATTCGGTCGGTGCTTGGCAAAGATGGCTAGATTGCCGCCCTGAGAAGGGCCTTCACGGGAATGCTGAATTGCTCTGAGTTCTCCACTCACCCTCGGTACCATATTCAGCATCTCGCACTTGAAGGACCGGAACCTGCTCATCTTCTGGCGTCACTTGCAAACGCTAACATCTCTCTGGGCCACCTTGAATTTGCCCTTCTTGTGCGTAGGCCTGTGTCGTTGGCATGACCGACCCAACCCCCGCAAAACGGGCAAAGCTTCTGCACAGCACGCAAGACAGCCTCCCAAAGGAGTAGCTAGCACTGCCGTGAACACCCGACGGCAACTGGAGAGGCTGCGCCTTGGTTACCAGAAGGCTTTGAGGTTGGAGATGGGACAATGGAAACAAGCAGAAACGGCACCGTCAAGAGCAGCAAGAGCAAACGCATCGATCATTCCCGTTCAGACCCCTGTTGAAGAAACCAAAGGCTTGCAGTACACCAGGCTCGAAGATGTAATGTAAGCATGACCTCTGCACTACAAGCCTTGTTTGTGCCGGGGCATCTCTGCCACACAGCTGACACGGTTGATGAAACAGCTGCAATGGAAAAAGCATGTCAATGTGATACCGATACCAATCACAACCACAAGAACGGCTTCCAAAACCAAGTAGTGGATGCTGCATTAACAATAGCAGTGGCGATTGTAGTGATACTGTTTATCGTCATTATTACCACTACTTCTTCTACTACTACTACTACTACTCCTACTACTACTACTCCTCCTCCTCCTCCTGCTGCTGCTGCTGCTACTGCTACTGCTACTGATACTACCTACCACAACTACAACTACAACTACAACTACAACTACAACTACAACTACAACTACAACAACAACTACAACAACTACTACTACTACTACTGCTACTGCTACTGCTACTGCTACTGCTACTGCTACTGCTACCACAACTACAACTACAACTACAACTACAACTACAACTACAACTACAACTACAACAACAACTACAACAACTACTACTACTACTACTGCTACTGCTACTGCTACTGCTACTGCTACTGCTACTGCTACCACAAC
>CAJNJA010007908.1:0-42335 GCA_905231915.1 Symbiodinium necroappetens
GCAGTAGTCGACTTATGGCCTGCATGGTGCCCTGAAGGAAAAGACAAAGGGTTGTCGACAAAAGTCTTCTCTCGTATTCGTGGCCCAAAAGCACGTTGTTGCACGAACTGACATTGCAGGTGGTGTACAGACGGCGAGAGGTTGATGAAGCCAAGAGCTTTAGCCCCCCGAACCTGCTGCACTGTCGAGCCGAGGCGGGCTGCGCAGCTTTAGAATTAGGGTCTATGGTTCCAGGATCAGGAGTTTAGGGTTTAAAGGTGTGGTGTGGGTTCCAAAGTTGAGGTTTAGCGTTTGGGGTTTGGGTTTACAAGCGACAACCAGAAAAAGACACGGCCCCTCGAAAACGACACAGTCAACGAAACTGACAGAGAAAGACGCAATAGCCTAACAAAACTATGTTGCAAACCGGCGAACGAGGCAACCGAGATTTCAACAGTTAGCAGACATACATACAGAAACACCCGGTTAAGCAGCTGCGAAATCCCGAAGATCACAAGACAAAAACGAAGCAATCGTCCTAATGTCCTAATATCCCTGATGACCGAACATGAAGGGTGTACGCTATCAAAGCCCGTCAGGGCTAACTGATATGCCAAGCCTGGTGTTCTGAAACCACAGCCAATGATTGCAGACCCTCCATCAGCTGGCAATATGAAACTGAACCGCGGCTAATGGCACAAGCAGGGGCTGTGACTCTGCAGGACTTGCACACATCTGCGGGTTTTCCGAGACATCTTGAATCTGGGCTTTTGCGCCTGAGGGATCTCTGAACTCTGAACTCTACACTGCAATCAGAACCGCAGATGAGTCTTTTGCATTGAGGCGCCTCGTGGTCAGCCTTTGCAGACTGCCTTCCGAGCGCAGCCCGAATGTGCTCCGTCACCAACCTGTCGAGGGGATTCCAGGCTCTTGGCCGTAGTGGAAGCCTTGCTGTTCGCTGTACTCGACCTGCTCTTGTCCATCATGTCATCCGTCTGAGTCTGCTCCTCCACAGCAGATGCTACCTGCGCGGCAGCATCTGCCTATCTGCCCAAGGCACGGCCGATCCGAGCCTCCAAGGCACGAGCTGCGGAGGCTTCTGCTTGTCGGACAGCCGCGACCACCCTGCAATTTGAGAAGTCGTGGCCCCCCCGGTGGCCCGGACAATCGACACTAAATCCGAGAGTAACTTAACTGAGCCAGCTTCACATGTCTGCCCGTGAAAGCAAGCTCTTTGTGGCTTCCACCTTGCGTGAGCTGCATGCTTCTTGTTTGGAAGTCATCTTAGGATGGACTAGCATCAGATTCCAGGCAGTGGCAGCTCGATACGGGTTTCAAGGCACCCAGCGAGAGTCGCGCTACAGATCAAGCTTCGTGTTGGACTGGCACCGTCGACTTTGCACAGAAAATGCTACCAGTGGTGCTAAGTGCCTTGTTGGCGATAGCCTCCTCGAAAGTCGCAAAGACAGGACTGTCTGACAAGTCCTTTGAACGCAGAAATGCGTGCACGCATGCATCGGAGATACACAACGACAAACAACACCACTTCCGAATAGGCCAGTCCTGCATCGCCGGAGCAGCCCTGAACACCACAAGCACGATGAAGCTTGGCTTACTTCTGATGCCGACTTTAAGGAGCGTCCGGACTTGTCTGGATTAGCTTGAGCGAAAGAGCTAATCACGTGAAACTTCTGCGTCGTTTAACTCAAACCGATCAGACCCAGCCAATGCCAGACTTAGAAAAAACAAGCAATTTTTTGAGTTTGTAGAGGTAGATTCAAGAATTGCTCCATCTTCAGCCTTTAAAAATGCTCCGGCAAGGGTCCTTTGGAACTTCAGCTCCGGGCACTTTGCGGGAAACCAGCAGCGACCATGCTAAGTCTGCAGGGCAGTTTGGTGCAGTGTATCGCAGTGCTAAACCGAGTGCTTGTGTCTGTGGCCTCTAACCGCCCTAATCATCCTACTCACAGTCGCTGTGGTCAGCCGAGTCCTCCGTGTTGCATCGTGTTCCGATCTCGTGTAAGCTTGAGCAAGGCTAAGCCAGGAGGGTTGATCGAATTGCTGCAGCTGAGAACCTCACTACACACAAATCCCCGGAGACACGCTTTTGAACGCAACACCACTTCATGTGCGGCGGGGATGGCTGGTTTTGCTTCGCCGGCCAAGCATCTTCTGGTCCTTCCTCCGGCAGTGTGGATCCCGTCGGGATGTCCATTGAGATCGACGTCCGCACCGTATCGCATCACCAGATCGGGGCTTCGGGCCGATGCCCCCGAAAGAGCACTCGAGTTTCTGGTACATGACGTTGTTCTCGCTGCGCAGGATGACCTGCAAACGTCCCGGCAACACCGGAACGTCAAAACAGCTCAAAACACGACAGAGCGAGTCGAAGGCTTAGATGTGTGAGATACTTTCCAACATGGATTGAAGGATCGGGCCGCAAGCCCAACCCCAGCGCTGAGACTATCTAGAGTCTAGATATCCCATGTCAAGACTTCACACGGAGCTTTCAGGCAGGCACTGTTTCACAAAATTTACGGGTCGTTGACACATGCAATCCCGCAGCAAGAGGTCTGAGGGAACCCCCAACTACTGCCTGATTCAGCCGACGCGTCTCTCGACTTCTTTCACCTGGCGCCGAGAGCAAACTTTCACACTCCACATACGCAGTCCATTCTCCGAGCTTTCTACCACAACTGGCAGCTGTGGCGGTCTGGCTTCCCAGAGAGGCACGATGTCCACATCTCTGCGGTGCAGCGACCGAATTGCCTCTTCGGTCGCTGGCAAAGCCATGGCAATTCGCACTTGCCTTTGAGTACCTGGGCGCAGGCAGATAATGCGGTTGAAGCTATGAAGCCAGACTCAAGCGTCATGGATGCCGCATTGCAATCGGGATGCTTCCGGATGGTACCTGTCGAAATACGCCGTGAACGAACACACACAGGCACAACATGCAGCGACCTTCGATCGTTAGCTGTTGAAAGACAAATCAGCTGAAAACATGGTCTGCCTTTCCATGAGCAAGGTGGAGTACTGGAATGGGAGCTTGTTCGTGCAGTCCGTTGTCCCCCAAAGTGCAACCTCAACATGCTTGATCACAGGCTGTTCTTGGGTCTGAGATCGGCCTCGCAGAATGCTGTTGTGCATGTCAACTGTGTTTTGGAGCGGCGCTGTCTGACTCTGTATTTGCCAAATCCGTCCACATCAATCAAGTCGTAATTACAACACTTTACCCAACATTTTGCGCCAAGGAGCATAACGACTCCGATTGTAACCTGACTAGAGAATTCAGCTCGAAAGAACAGAGATCGCAAGAAATGGCGTAACTGAGGGGCGCATGCCAGAAGCCACACATGCAATATCAACCTGCAGTTCGAGCCTAGTTGGTGGTGGTCGAGATGCACAACACCGAACAAACAAAACAACCAGTCTGACTCGAAAAACTTGGACCACAGGTCCGGCAACACACCACGCCGAACCAAGTACACACCGTGCACTCAGCCATGGCCCCATGCCTACTCGCCAGCGGCTTTTGACATGTAATCTCAACCTGCCTGTCTAAACCACAACCGGCCTGCAACTCCCCAACGCACCGAAGACAAAGGCCATGACCTCCATCCCCACCACACCGAAAGTGAAGAGCATGACATGCTTCAGCTCTATCAAGACAACATGGGCGGTTCTGTGATTAGGACACTGAAAAATACATATCAGTGTCTGAGGGGTGCTTGGCTTGGCCCCAGCCATCCAGAAGACTGTCATGTCGGTGAAACCAAACCAACAGCGACGATGAACCATGTACGGCGAAGTCCAATATGCCATGAGCAATCACTGCAGGTACGTCAAGAGAGCGCACCCTCTCCTGATATCACATTCCAATGGTGTGGTCTTCATTGGGCAATGCGGCTGACCTGCTGCAAGACAAAACATGCACACTGCAAGTGCGCAAAAGTCAGATTTTGCAACTATGAGTACCGTCGAGCGCGGCGCCAAAACTTGGATTTAAACGCAAAGCAAAGCTGTTGATAGGGAGTCGCTGTTCATTTTCGAGCTCCCACACATGCCTCAAATCCATCGAACGGCACGTTGGGTCTTGTACTTGACGCTGTCAACGACGTTGCTGCGGTACCTGCTTTTTACTTCTTGCATGTGCTCTTCCCATGCACCAGTCCTTCCACGCATTGAGGAATTGGTCACGGACTTGTTGTCGTGGTGGGAAGTACATCTCTCCTGTGGGCCCGCTCACTGCTTAGTCACTACTTCCTTTCCAGAGTGCTGAAGGATCGCAAGAAGTGGTGCTCGGAAGCGGCCACATGGCCCGCGAACACAGGCGCCTCGGGCGCAAACTGCCGAATGACTGAATGACTTCACACTTGCAAGTCGGGGTGCGCTTAGCCGCCCATTGTGCCAGGGCATGTTTATGATTGAACAAGCCCGGCGCTACCCGAGGGTGTCGCGGGAAAACCACGCTGGACTTTGGGACATGGAAAGGAGTCACAGCCTTGATGCTCATGGCGATGTATGCACGCATACATAATCGGAGTTTGTCCTTGTACTTGGCTTGCGCCAGGTAAGGTATCCGAAGAGGCTTGTAGAACTTAGGCATTGTGAACCTCGAAAAGTAGTATCGCTTGACACGGCTTTTAGCACGGAAGGTGCCTAAAATGCCGGCAAGCGGTTTGCTAGACGGTGTAGGGCACACAGGGCGGGGTAGGAAAACTCGCCCTGCGAAGGCGATTGGCGGCCTCAAAGCGTTGCAGAGTATTGCTTCCTAGTTGTGTGAGAAGAACCCAGGTGGCTTCCTTTGTACGCAAGGCAGGAATGCAAAAAATGGCAGAGTCCTTGCGTCTGCGTTTTCGCCAGCCTACATAAGCCGATGTGATTTGCAAATGTAGCATCAGGTGGCTTCAGGATGCCTCGTTTCGGGCAAAACCATCTAGCCATGAAAGGAAAGCTCAGAGGAGGTTGTAGGGTCTGTATAAGGGCCAGCTCCCTGCCCCTGAGCAACTCCGGGGTCACAGGTTCAGATATGGGACCGAGCGCCAGTGCCAGAAAGTGTGCTTCTCGGCCCAGTATCGGAGGGCTAGTTCCGCAGATACAAGCTTCTCTTCCACCACCTGCTTGTATTTCCTAAACCTGGTGTGTTCGCAGGCCGTGGTGCACTTTGCAGTGCTGCCGATATAGTAGAGCTTGGCCTGCTTCGGTTGCGGTGAGAACCGCAGGTACAAAACTGATTCACTGAAAAACTGTGAAAAAGACGGGTACCCTGGCTGGATACCAAGTGCACGAAACACGCCTTTCAGCACATGTGTGTCAGGAAGCACTCTGTGTGCTTCACGAAGCGCGAGGCGCACCACACACCATCGGGCAACGCAAATGGCATGATAATCATGATGCAAAATCTCAGCAGCAGGGCGCTGCGGTTGCTGCAGACGGTAGCGTCGCTGTCGGTAACGCAGCGCCTATAATAGTCACCATACAGGAGCCCACTGCACGAATGCGCACGATGGGGGACGAAGTAGTTTTGTGACGTTGCCTGGCGGCGCTCCCCACATCACTGGCCGGCTTTGCACGCATGTACCTGGCAGGCAAAACGGAAAAGACACGAAAGATATGCAGCACCGACGTGCAACGGCAAAGAAGAGGCACATCTTCGTAGTCCAAGTCCCCGAAGAGGGCCTGCCAGCAGAAACAGGTCAAGACAAAGCTAGTCTAGGTGATGGCTGCAGCAGCGGACAGCTGGCAGGGCCAGGCGTCACCGGGCGGGCCAGTAAAGGAGCCAAGATGCCGGAGCGAAAAAGTATCCAGGACAGCTCAGGCTAGCAGGATTATACACTGCGGGGCGGTATCTTACGGGAAGGGCCGGGCAAGGGAGCGGAAAGCCTAGAGACTGTCCTGGATACAGTAAACGCATTTGTGCCCGGTATGCTCGGCGTGGGAATGGAGCATGATGGGGCAGCGGATACACCGGGGGCCTCGGGCCGGACAATCGTGGGAGCCACGGATGTCGAGATGGGCAAGCGGCTGGGGCGGCCGTTGAGGACTGTATTGATCATCTCTTTGCCCTCGACAACATGAAGTCCAAGTTGCATCAGGACATCTGCCCGGTCCTTGACCAGACGGTCCAAGAGCTCTGCAAGGTTGTCCGGCATGGTGGCTGTGGCTCAATCTTGGCGATGATCTGCCGCAGCAACGTAAGACATCAGTTTTGAATAGCGGGATCTTTTGTGTGACCATCCACGACATGATACTGCAGTCGACGGGACATAGCTTGAACTCCGTTTGACTTTGCTTCAAAGAACTCCAGTTCTGTGTCTCCGGTGCGTCCTGACTAGTCTGCTCCTGTTCATCCTCCTCCATGGACTTTTTGGCCCTCAGTCTTCTTTGCTTTGTTACCAGCACCTTCTTGATTGACTTCTTGTGATCTTCGAGCTTTCGAATGAGTGTCTGATACTTGAGCAAGATCTCCTCGTGTTCTGCGGTTCGTCTCTTGGAGCGGCACCCAGGGCGGAAGATCGTGGGCCTCGAAACAAAAGAGGCATCCGCCTCCACGGCAAAATGGACGGTGTCGGCGCCGGGGCGGTCGGAGAAACCGGAATCTCCGGCATGCCTGGCAAGTTGCTCCCGTGCGGTGGCAGGTAGCGGCCCCTGGGCGGAGGTGGGGGACCTCGAAGTTGTGCCAAGTTACACAGCGCCCAAAACTCCTCCTCGCTGAACTCAATCAACGGACTGAAGTCCACCCGCTCCGGAGCGTCCGGCGGATCAACGGCAGCCGGGCGGAGCTCGAGGATGCCGCCACGGCCGGAGTGAGGGTGTCCGCAGGCGGGAATTTGGGGATATGGCTGCCGGGCGGCAGACTGCGGATGCTTCACCGGGAGGCCCCAAGAAGGCCGCACCCTTTCGGATGCGGAGCGGCAGCATCAGCATGCGGCGCCGGACCGGATAGAGGTCGGACTGGCGTCGGCAGGCGCACTCCCGGCGTCATGAGCGGGCCGGTCACTGCTGCACAAAGGCAGGCGGGCCGGACGCAGTCGGAGTGGCGGCATCCCCACCACCACCCAGCGAGGGCATCATGAGAGAATGCGGAAGCGGCTGCGGGCCAGCAACTATGCACGGACGGACACAGCGGCATCCGGGCCTGGGATTCCTCGACCGGAGGCTGCATAGCCAGGTCGGGCCTGCGCAGGAAGTGCAAGCCAGGAAGCTGAGCTTAAGCGGACCGATGCAGAACGCCTGGCGAGTAAAAGAAAGCAGCAGCTAGAAGCGCAAGGGTGACCCAGGCCGGCCTGACAGGGGACGGACCACGGGACGGCCTTCGAGCAGAAGGCTGAGAACTAGAACCTCGCCGGCGACGGCGGCGGGGCGGAGACGAAGAGTCTGAGCAAGGCATCAAGCTTTCGACAGCCTCGCAGGAGCACTGGTGCACCGCCGGTAACTGAACGGTAGCACTTGAGTCGAACGGCTGCAGCGATTACGACTTGCCGTTGCGAGCTAACGGAGAAACACATTACGACTCGTCGAGAAACAGCATATTCTGTAAAAATCGATCGCTGTGCCCATGGTTGCTTCTATTTTCGGTGTCATAGAACGTAACACAACATATGGGGGCGATCTCTCTTCGATCTTGAAGGAATATTCCTTTGAGCTTAGATCTTATCAACAGACAAAGACAGCTTTGTCTAGTCTACCGGCTTTTGCTGGCAAAAAGTTGTCGACTTCTTTTCTTTTGCACGAGGAGCAGTCCGATTTGCGCTGGGGCGCAGGGTTGGAAGTCAGTTCGATCTGAGCGGATTTCACATGTATAACACGAATACAGAAACTGTTGACATGAAGATGCGAATATCATTTTTACAATTAATTCACTAAGTCCAGAATGCAGCAAGCCACCGAGACAGAAACCTTTTAAAGCCACGGCAATGAAGAGGCCTCGTAGTCACAGAGTCATGAAACCAGGAAGCCGCACATTCGAGAGCCAGGAATCGCAAAACCAACGAGCCAGAAAAACCAAGAAGCCAAGAAGGTGCAAGCCAGAAACCAGCGGTTCTCTGACCCGTCACACAAGTTTTCTGAAATAGCTTCCTGAGAGCGTGCCCGGTTGTTCCATCAGATTCCGGGGCCCCGACAAAGCTGACAAACGGAGTTGGTTTGCTGGTACTTCTCTGGCTGTTGCCGCACCAGCTTCTCATCCTCGCTCACCCGATTCTGACGCACGGCAGATTTGTTTGATTGTGCGGATAACCTCCTTTTTCAGCTTGATGTTGTATGTGGGCTTGCCTCCAGGATAGCCTTGCGCAGGATGCAACATCGAAGATGCACCGTGCATGAACATCTTCCCGGAAGACGCCAAGTGGCACGAGCAGTAGTGGCGAAACGAAGCATCTTTCGGACCGGTCAGAGGAATGTCCTGACAATGCGTCCAGTCTTGTCGACTGTGGAATCCCGTGAACGGCGTCATGGCCTTGTTCTTGTCCATCTGAGCAGTCTCCTCCCATGGCTCGATGTGCCAGCCACGCGCGGCGAAGGCATACTGCATTGCAAAGTCCGAGGAATAGATCTCCTGGTCGGATCGCATAGACAGATGAAGATTGCGTTCGGGCTTGGGGGGAGTCCTTGGTAGCCTGCTCACCAAGCCTTGCGTGCACAAATTTCCAGACGCTGCAGCAAGTCAAACTGTACCAGCGTGAGGCTAATGTGCAGAGGAGGAGCATATTCCAGTCCTTGGAGCTAGGCACGCAATCACACCGAGACAGACTTTCTGTCACTGTTCGCTGCCTTTGTGTTTCAAAGTCTGCAAACAACGAAAGGTATTCTTCTCACAACACTGGAGTTCCACCACGCTTCCAGCTTCATCATGTTCTCATCCGAAAGGGCATCCAGAATGGCCTCCTTCCTGTGATTCGGCGGAATCAGATGAGACGCCTACACGTCGTCACGCTGTCTTGCTTCACAGCATGACATCCCGGAGGATTGTCCTGAAGTAGGCTCCGCCAGCTAGGCCAGCAGACATGGCTTTGCGACTCCACTTGAAGCCTCCCAGACGCTTTGCAGTGAGGGATGGACGAGACATGAACATCTCAGAAAGCCTGGTTTCGTCTTTAAACGATCCGAGTTGCAGGCTCGTGTGGGCGACAACCCACATTTAAGACCAAAACACTTCCTTGCAACAACACGACATCGGGGATCTGGAGGACGGGCTGTGATCCCCAGATCTGTGGCAGTCGGCTCTGTAGAAAATTTGAGACGCAGACGGTTGCGACTTGTTTTGTCATATCTCTCTCACCACAGGACCGGGCTGCTGTTAAACCTTCTCCTCTGCACCCTGCCTCACAGTGTATTAACGTTTCAGAACTCGGCACTGTAACAGTGTCTGGCTGTTCTTAGCTAGCATCCTGGACTTCATCAAAGTCCGGGCTAGGACTGCAGGCGCGAGAAGAGCCCCGTGCTGGCCGTGACGACCTGTAAAACAAAGCTCGCCCGATCGCTTCGAGTCTTCCCCGCTGCCTGGAGCTCGTGCCTGGGCCAGCTTCTCAACCTCAGTCGCTTTTACATACTTTCAACAAAAGCAGCATGTCGACAGCGCTCACTCAATCGTAGCTTGAAGACATAGTCAACCAGTCCGAAGCTGCGATCCTGCACATAGATCCCTCCTGCGAGCTTGCAAAGACAGTACCTTGCATGGAACACGTATGCAACTCCTGCGTCGTGCTTCGGCTCACGCTTGATTGGGCCATGAATGGTGTTGTCCTTCGCCGCATGTGCTGAACTCGCAAGACGGTCCCAACAGATCTCTTGAATTATGCGTCGGCAAAACGCTGCACGCTGTCGCTTCCTGTCCCCGTTCTACTGGGCTGATTCGATACAGCTCGTGATGACCAGTGCGAGTCTGTCTCCATTCTCAACATTAACTGCCGAAGGTCACCCCGGACTCCTCGGAACTTCTCGAACCCGCAACGGCTCTCAGCAGAATTTAGAACTGCAAGCACAACACAGAAACGAAGACAAGTTTCCGGTTCGAGCATAATGACATACTCGGTATTCAAACCTCAGCACAGCTACTTCTGCAACGGTTGATCATCTACATCAAGCCGGTCGCATGCGCATAGACAGGGACTCTGTGACGTTTTCGCTTCTGTAGTTGACTATTGACGAAGCGGCTCTCTGCTGCATCATAAAGCCGTCTGAAGAAAGGCCATGGGTGCCATCCTCAGCTCTTGACGACCACATCGAGGAGAAGCACAAGCACTTCACCACAAGTTCTGAAGCCACGTTCGAACGGGGGCCACGTCGACATGCAGCTGGAATGACTTGAACACACAGTGAGTTGCAGGAGAAGTCACGGTCGTTGGCCGGAGGGCAGAGCTTGAACGTGCACCCCTGCTGCTCGCAGAGAGGAGAGAAATCCATACCACCATCACTCATGACCTTGGTCTGACATCCGTGGCATGACACCTTAGGGCGTGCTTTCTGAAAAGGGCTGCGCTCCAGGCTTTTACACAAGCATTATTTTCGCAACAGGACAACAGGTGCCTTGAGCCGCACGTGCCCGCGCCCACGTGGGCCTCTGGCCTTCGGCCGAAAGGCCTAAAAGTGGCACACGTGCCACCTGGAAAAATCACCTATCTAGGTGGAAATCCTTCGTGCTTCGAAAACCTACACACATCCGACAAACCTAAATGTGAACCTGCAGAGCTGCTGAGTGTACTTGACCGGCTGTGGCCCTCTCGGCTTCATGTGCTAACCACGCGACACCGCCGCTGGCTGCTCTTATTTACTCTTTCTCAGTATGTGCGGAAACTGGTCCGGAACCACCCATTTCTCACCTGCGCTGTAGATGACCTGGACCGACCCCGCAGGCAGCATGTAGCCCATCATCGGCGACTCCTCGAGTGCTGCGCACATCTGCGCACTCTGCATAAATTCGGAAGGCTTCCGTGACAACCGAAGCCTGTCCTCTCCGAGAACCTGGTTCACGACTCCATCAGTGCACCACATTCCCTGGCTATTGCTCCAGATGTGAACCTCGGCCAAAGTTCCGACCGATTGCAAGAACTCGGGAAAACAAGAACCAACTTCTCATATTCGAGCAGTTACAACCAGGAAAGCAAGAGAGGACGGGAGGCCGCCGCTGCTACGCGTCTGCAGGAGCCACCTCTGAAAAATTTCCGTGCCTTGTCACCGCTCACATAGCCAGCAGTGGGCGCGGTGGACGGGGACGGATCCTTAATCGAACTTGTCCGAAGCACGACTACAACGGCCACGGCAGGCAAGACAGCCCTCAAGATCATAAGACTGAAAACTGTCTGCTTCCGCGATTGAGCGACTAGTTCTCGTGTGGTGGATATCGTGGAGACATCGGCCAGAGTCATCTGCAAACACAAGCACGTCTGCTAAGGACTTCTTGGATTGAGGGCATGCACCGGCCACGCTAGCAGCAGAGATCAGCGCTGAATGCCACTTGACTGCTTCCAATTGCCAATCTGGCTCCTGAACAATGGGCTCCCCATTGTGGGAAGGAGACCGATCCGCACCCTAAACCCGAAACCCCGAAGCACCCTGGCCCTTAAACGCTGGAAAATCCCAGCCCCAAATATCTTGAACCCCTAAGAACTGAGCCCCTACAAACGTAAGCCGTATACAAAAAGACTTTACAGTAGCACGTAGTAAACCTAAGCCTTAAGAACAATGCCGTATCCCAAAACTTCAAGCCTTGCAAAGCCAAGCCGAAACCAGAAGCCGCAACCACCCAGCATCCGAAATCGCAAGTGCTTGAATCACAGTGAGTGCTCGGATTGCGCTAGGACGAATTTGGGGCCGAGTTTTGCATGTGCAGCGGCCAGGCGAAAAGGTCCCAGCAGGGCCCGACCTTCCCGAAAGTTTTGCCCGAGCGCCGCTGCGTCTCCTTGCACTGTGAAGTCTGCAAGGAGGCGTTCAGGGCTGTTGCGAAGCGCCCTTGAAGCCAGTTCCAGGTTTCCATAGGTCTCATCTGCGAACACTGAAAATATGAGCTCGTGGCACCCAACACTCCTCCGAGGTCAGTCTTCTCCAAAGGGCAGCAGCCGCGTTCTCTGCAGTTTCTTTCGCCTCTTTGATTCCTGCACAGGGCATGGCAACCACAAATCAAGGCTGGCTGACAGTGGTTCTGCGGCGCGCGAACACACTCAGACACTTTGGCACGGCACTGACGACTGCGACGAGCGACCGACAGGACCAAACGACGACAGATCGCGGAAACCATGCAGAATCACTGGAGGCCAATGATAGAAACAACAGCTTCTTTGGGGTGTTTTGGGCTGGCCTTTGCGCAGCTACACCACTCTCTGATGCACATGAACGTTTGTTGGGCACGGTAGCATCAGAGAGCCGTGCCCCCTTCTCCGGAGAAACGTTCACTCGCAGCGGTCGCCATGTACAGGCGTGCACACACACACGCACACACATTCCGCGACCTGCCGCAGTTTTATTCGTCGGCCTTGGTATCTGAGGCAGTGCTTCCGCAGCTGGGAGCTTACTTGCCGAATCTGCTCCTCCACAGAGGAAACGTGGAGTCTCTCCAGTCTCTTGTGTTGTTCGCAAACGACGCTTGTCCTCGACTTTCCGAAGTTCCACCATGCTGCGATTTGCCTTCTTGCAGCCACCACTGCCACCACTGCTCTGCAGCAAAACAGAGCCCTTGCTTGATCCGGCTTGGCCCGACCTCCTCTCGTGCCCGCGAGTCCGATGCGCCCGAGAAGCGGCGCAGTGCTGCCTGTCGCTGATCAAAATCACATCGCACCCCCCCGCTATGTTCTTGGGCCTCAGCAATCTCGGACACACCACTTTTGCGCGTCCTGACACCAGAGCGCTGGCGGTCTCAAGTCTGGAATCTGCAGGACTGCATCAAGCTGTTGTGAAAAGCAGCGTCCTGTGATGCTCAATTTCCTCCCGCACGACTGCATCCGCAAATTCCCTGAGCTTCTGCGCGCATGCAGCCACCTGAACAGCATGCAGCTGCCTGAAAACAACAGCCCATGCTGCTTCACGGCAGGGCAAATTTTGAAGCAAGCAGCCTGAATTCATCTAAATCGGGAGTGAAAAACACAAGTTCCATCATCAATGTCCGAACAGGTGGCACCCTGTGGTCCACTTCATCCAGAAGATGACCTTGAACTAAAGCCGAGCTCTTGACAGCACGTCTTGGAGGAAGACTTACAAAGCATTCTCATGCATTCTCACAAATGCCCGACAGGCACTACAAGTTGCGAGCATTCTGCTGCATGGGCTACAGTCAAAGTCAGACAATCCCAGAGGTGCAAGCCGTTTGTTCCCAAAGTGCGCGTGTGCCCGAAACAAGTTGCCAGAGAGAATCCGAAAGAGTCCCGGGGCTTAGAAGGCTTCGAAGCAGAGGCTGATCACCAGTCAGATTCACCACAAAGTACATGTTCATGATCATGTTCATGATGTTATACTTTGAGCGGTGTGAGACACTAACTAACGCTGAATCCCGAACTTGACATCCGAGAGCATCCGAGCAGCACAGTGTCTTGCCCAGCAGCACGGCACCTAAATCCTTGGCAAGAAGATACTCGCTCGACAAAGCCACTTCTCCAAAACCTGCATTTCCGTTCACGATGCAGCCGTCGCTAGATCTTCACCAGGGCTCCCCCATCAGTCGTGTGAGCTCCGCAGCCTTCTCAGGTCTGCTCACAGCTTCTCCACTCGAAAGGACATCCGCAAATGCTTGGACCACTCCGCCCGCTACACAGAGTTTCAATGCATTCTGCAGTGTATCGAAGCCTACTGCAGCAATGCGCGGGCACCTGCACTGCGCAAATGTCAAGGAAGTAGAGAGCATCGTCCAACTCTTGGACTGCCTCTGCCCAAATAGGCATCAAGCTCTCGAATCTGAATCCTCGGAGGATCACAATGAGCTGCAGCAGCTCGTGCCAACAACGGCTAGATGCTGCATACACCGGCCCGTCCTCTCTTGCCATGTCCGGTGCTCAAGCCTTCAAGCGAGATCCGAGAAAGCCTCCCTTCAGAATTCCACTCGTTTTCGATGCATTTTTCTGGCGGCGTTGGGCCATGTTGGGCCTCGGAAGCGCTCGCAAGCAGCGCCGAGAGCCCCCGGGCCCGGGCGGCGAAGGCGGACCACGAGCCTCGCACGACGACACAGACACCCTTGGCAGCCTGCGCATCGGGGGGGAGGCACCGCGACTTGAACCTGCCTGGAGCTACTCATGTCCCGCGCAGGCATGCAGGTAGACAGCAGGTCCAGCTCCACCTCCGCACGATTGAAATGCTGGCACCTCACTTTCTGAATCCATCTCGCTGCAAGACGTTGCAACGCCGCCAGCAATCGATATGGCCTCCTCTTCTGGAGTCGTCGCAGCCAGGAAGGACTCCACTGGCAGAGGTTCTGATCGTGCAAACCTGAATGCAATCACAGCCTGCAAGTTTCGAAAGTCACGCGATGGTTGCAACATCTGTGCACAAACCTGCGTTCTGACAAAGGGCATTGAATTGACCATGGAGCCGCCGTTGTAATCACCGACTTCCATCCTGAGATGCAGCGGTTTCTGGCTGCCATGTTCAGTGATGTAGCCTGGTGATGCTCGATCGCCCTGATGTGAGTTGTTCGGATTCTTGACATGCACGAGTTCAACAAAAAGTGGGGGACATTATTTGTGACCCCAAATGTTATTTTCCCGACACCGGAATATTTTTTTGACCCCCCATATTACTTTTCTGATCCCCTATGTTGCTTTCGGAGCCCCCTGAAGTTACTTTCCCGACCCCTATACCACATATTGGTAGAGCCCTACTGGCACTACTACTATACGACGACGACTACGACTACTACTGCTACGACTACGACTTCGGCTACGACTACGACAACTGGATCGCGCAGAAACAGGAGACTGTGGATGGGAAACAAGATGCGACAAAGGTATTGAAAACAAGCCCAAGTAGCGAAAAATCGCCATAAACGTGCTCTGGAAGCAGAAACCCGACAACCCAAAAAAACACATGCGCCCCTCAAACACTAAGTTGATGTCTAAATCTCCCAGAACGCTATAGGACCTGCGAAACTCGATTTTGGACTTTCTGTTTTGTCCCAAGGCGTTGCATGGTTTTTCATTCCAGCTACGTGCCGTGCTAACGTAATTACACGGCCGCCTGGGGGTCCTGCCCCTGCGCGCTTAAAGGCGAAATCCGGTGGCGAAAAATCGCCATAAACGAACATTGAAAAACTCCACCACGTTTGTCGTAGCTATGCAAAACCTAGGTTTTCGCTCTGGAAGCAGAAACCCGGAAACCCACAAAAAACACATGTGCCCTCAAACACGAAGTTGATGTAACCTGCCAAAAGGCCAGAGGACCTGCGAAACTCGATTTTGGACTTTTTGTTTTTTTCCAAGGCGTTGTATGGTTCTTCATTCCAGCTGCGTGCTGTCCGCAAGTAGTTACACGGCCGCCTCGGGGTCCTACCCCTGCCCGCTGTAAGCTGGTTTTCCAAATTGTCTCCATCTTGCCATGTCTTTGCAAAACCTATAGGTTCTCACTGCAGACGCAAAATTTAGGTTTTCACTGCAAACGCAAAATTCAAAAATTCCGCACCGACACCATGCACCCCCGTGCAAGTGCAAGCTTTACCCCAGAGGAGCACTTTCAGAACCCATCATACAAGCACCTTCTTAAGCCGTGCAAGCTTTCTGTATGTACTATGTTACCAGCGAGGAACAGAACACATATGAGCGCTTTGAAATGCAACGCTTTGGGAAAAATCCAAATCTTAATAATCGGGCTTCGCAGGCCCCATAAGGGTTTTCGCTGATTTTGGAAATCAAATCCGTGTTTGAGCTTCAAAAAGCGGGGGGTTTGGGGGGGGGCTTTGTCACCCACTCGAGATGCACAGCAAAACCAGCCATACCCCGCGCGCTAGATTCCGCAAGCACAAACTGGAGAGGCACATCAGTGGCAGCTGAACACGATAAAACCAGCCGTTCCCCCTCTCGACGCTCGATTCCAGAGGCACCCACTCGAGGCGCACATCAGTGACAACAGAACACATTAATACGAGGGAGGAAGGCAAGGGAGGAGGGAGGACGGATTTGATGTCCAAATCTGCGAATACACTATACAGGGCCCGCCAACCCCGATTTTGGAGACGTCGTCGTAGTAGTCGTCTTCGTAATCGTCCTAGTAGTAGTCGTCGTCGTCATCGTCGTCGCAGTAGAAGTAGTCGTCGTCGTCGTAGTAGTAGCAGCAGCAGCACTCGTGGTAATAGTACTAGTAGTCGGATGATGAAGATGACCGGGATGCTGAGGATGATAGGGATGATGGAGATGACGCGAGTGATACGATGAGAGGACGACCAAGATGATGGGGAAGATACAGATGAGGGGGATGCTGGGCGGTATAAAAATGATAGGATTACAGGATGACGGACGTGATAGCAATGATGAAGACGATGGGGATGATAGCGATGACGGAGATGATGGCATGATAGAGGTGAAACTGATGCTTGCTGGGAAATGATAGAGATCATGGGGATGACGCGGCTGATAAACACGACGAGGCGATAAGGAGGCTAGAAGCGATAGACATGATGCGGATGTTAAACATGGCGGCGACGGCACCGATGATGGGGATGATAGCGATGATGCAGGGATGACAGGGATGATGCATATGATAGGGATGATGGCGATGATGAGGATGATAGAAATGACGGCGATGGTGGGGATGACGAGGATCATAGAAATGACGTCAGGTGCAGGGGGTCAGGAAAGCATGGTGGGGGGTTGCAAAAACACGAGTTGGGTCCAAAACACAGGGAGAAGGCTAGGGGGTCAAGAAAACAGGTTCTGCGGCACACGCGCAAAGGGAAAAATAAACCGTGGAGGGGGGGGTCAAGAAAGCAGGTTCCTGTGGGTGTAGGGGGGGCATGAGGGGTGGGGTCAATACAACAGGCTCAGTGGGATCACAAAAAGCGGAGGGGGTCAACAAACAAGGTGAGGGGTTTGAAAAACGAGGGGCCCGAGAAAGAATGGCCAAGAAAAGAAAGGGCAGGGAAAGAAAAAGAAGACAAAAAAGGCAAGACTGGAGGGGCAGTCTGCCAAAAGCCGCCAAGCCGGGAGCTTGCGAGGGGCAGAGCATCGAGAAAGGGCAAGAAGCCCGCTGAAAAACGGGGACTCGCGAAAAGCTTGTGTAGGGCAACGCCCGATACGCGGGAAAAGCGACAAGCAAAGAGACCGTGACGAAGTGGCGCCCGCGTAACACAGGAGTCTCGCCAAGGACAGGAAACCCGCAAAGGGCAAGCTGCCCGCAGGCAAAGGCCGAAGAGGAGATCGAAAAGGCAGAGCCCGCATGAGCCCGCAAAGGAAGGCCCAGGGAGCCCGCGTGGAGCCCGCAAGCGAAGAGCAAGGAGCCCGCAGAGGTTAGCCCAAGGGCAGGGAGCCGCGAAGGGTAGGGCAGATACCCACGAATGACTCGCGACGAGTCGGGGAACAGCCCGCAAAAGACACGAGCCGCAGAGGACAGGGAGCCCGCAAAGGGTAAGGAGCCCGCGAAAGGGCGAAGGGCAGGGAGCCGGCGAAAGGATGCGGAGTTCGCGAAGGCGAAGGGCATGTAGGGCGCCTGCAAAGGAGCACCCGAAGGGCAGGGAGCTCGCGAACAACGGGCCAAGAGCGGGGAGCCCGCAAGGGCAGGACCCCGATAGGAGCTCGCGTCGGAGTCCGTGAAGGTCGGAAACGCGTTTAGGGTAAAGAGCCCGCGAAGGGGAGCTTGGGAGAGCTGGAAGCAGGAAGGTTACGAAGAGCAGGAACACTCCCCCCCGTCCTGTCTACACCCCGTGACAGTACTTTTCCGGCGTTTAATGGGGTCATGTCGGGGGTCGGAAAACGTGCCGAGGGGGCAAGAAGACAATACAGTATCGCGGGCTGAAAAAATCACGGTGTTGGCCAGGCTCACGCCGGGGGGGGGCAAAAAAAGTAATCTCAGGCGTGATGGGGGTCGAAAAAATAACCATGGGGGCCGGCGGTTGGACCCGCAGACTGATGACAAGGACAGGTGACCAGTGCCGTGGAACTCAGCGTCATGCAGTTCAGGCAAGGAGCTTCAGCCTTAAGGGCTCAGTCGTCCCGGTGTCCCGGGGGAAGTCAAAAAGGATTGCCTGGTTCCACTCGGGATTATTCTGGTCCTTCACGAAGGCACATTCGGTCATTGTCAAGGCACCAAACAGCTGATCAGCACTGGCTGTCTCGCTGGGAAGGAGCATCGACTGTCCTTCAACCAGAAAGTCTTTGCCGAGCTCACCTCAGCACAAAAGCTCCCAGTCGTGATGCCAAAGTGTTCGGCTCGGATCTACTGGGACAGCCCATCACAGGCCCCCGATTTTCAGCACTAGGTACCGATCAACATGTCACACGGATCCATGCACCCTGCTTGGCCAAGGTGCCTCAGTTGTACCATGATAAAGGGAAACACGAACAAAAGGATCGACTATGTCGATACCTGCCAGCTGATCCCCATGCTCGTGCCCTCGTCTCACTCATATCGTTTGCGTCTGGGCATGTTTGAGTTCAAAACTGGCGGCGTAATCGTGCGACTGCATACAGCCAACGCTCGTTTGACCTCTTGTTCCCCTCCCACTTTCCCTCTCGAACGGCACCATCATCATCTCATCCGTCATGCCGTGTCCACCACCGCCCCGCTTACTTTCCACAACCTGCAATATCACCTTCACCATCATCACCACCACCACCACCATCACCACCACCACCACCAGCCACATCTCACGACCATTTCACACAGCCAGTGCGAACAACAGCAATCATGGCACTGGCGATTCGCTGGCTCATGGGGTATCGTAGTTGGTTGTACAAGACAGGGTCGCGAGGCACAGCTCTTCCAGACGCACGGGGACTCACTCAACCAAGAACAGCAGCACTAAAAGCAATACCTGAAAACAAGTCACCATGGCAAACAGTCAGCAACAGCATTAGTCAATGAAGCCTGCCCCAACAAAAGAGAAACAACGATGACAAATGAAAGCTTGGCTGGACTGGCAGACACGCACATCGTCCCCAGGACTCTGTGCCTGGTGCATTCGGCAATGAGGAGGCTCTGAGAACCTGCAGGGTTCTGAAACCTAGCCTGTACTAAGTTCATATTAACCGCATCAACAATCCTCGCAATCTCAGTAAAACATGTGTCACGAAACGCTGAGATTTGGCCTCAACGGTCAGCGAGGAGCTGTCCAAAATCCGATCCTCAGGAAATGAAGACACATCTTTTTGTTCGGCCTAACGATGTTTCCGCCTCAGAGCAAGGTTTACAGAGGGGACAATACAAACCAGATCCCTTCAGACCCATCGGTGGCCTCTACTGGCTCCAAAAGCGTCATGATGCTCGCAACATGTGCCTCCCACGCAGCAGGGCTTGATTATCCCACCACACAGAAGCTTGAGCCTCCGCTCACATCTCATTCTGCATGGTTGCCAGAAAACATCTGGACTGACCCGTTTGGAGCCTGGGCCAGGAGCTGTCTCAGTAGGCCGCCAGCCTCTGTCATCCAAGCCTCACCGACTTCTGGAGAGTCAGAGCTTTCGCAGCATCCCTCTTGCAAACATTACCTTGCTTGCTGCCTCCTGCATTTCCTTGGCAACGTCCTGGACCACGACAGGCTTCAAGTCGCAAGATGCGCACCCCATCTGGTAAAATCCAACCAACAGATGAGTCCTTGTCAGCCTTGTGCTTCAGAAGCGCCACTGGCTTTGAGTAGCGGTTGAGATCGCCCAATGAGTTCAAGGAATAAATTGCCTCTGGAATGCTGAAATTTGTCCCGGATAGCCTCGGAGAGGACAAGCAGGAAATTTGAAAGAAGCGGTTCACTGAAGGCTTAGGGCATACCTAAGTCCCTCGCATGGAAGACACAAACTTTCAGTGCACGAAAATGCAATCAACGCTTCCTTTCGAACACTACATTTCATAGACGGCCCTGCTCCGACTGAAGACAGGCCGCAGGAGCACCTTCGTGGTTTGTAGCGCCAGGTTGTACGACAAACGGCCAAGATCCTCCTGAGCTGGATGCTGGGCGGTCGGTCAAGTCGCACAAAACCGTGCTCCCAAGGACTCCTGCACATGTTGACATTGCTGCTTCCGAAGTCGTCAATCGTCCGCTCCATGGACATGCACTGTCTTGCGTGAACACTGATAACACTTGCTGACACTGAGGATCCCTTAGAAAAGCTCAATTTTGTAACTCTGCACGAAGACGGTAGCCACAGCTCAAACTAGATGTGGACATGGCTCGAATAGTCGTCGAGCATCCTTCGCATCGCGCAAACGGACTCTCAACAGCCTCGATAGCCAGCGGGACTGTTTCCAACCCCACGGGTTTGCACCCACGGCTGGTGCTACCATGCAGTTGGCCATGCCGTTCCTGACGGGCAAAACGACAGTCGAGTTCTATGGTGCGTGCTTATCGAGCTCGTGCGCCACTTCAGCCAGCATTTTGACAAACCTGAGCTGCGCCCCTAGAAAACTACGGGAGAGATGAAGAATGAGTGAGCGAATGAGCACCCAGTACGCACCCAGGTCAACGTTTTTCACTGACGAGTGTGACAGCAAGGAAGTGAGCGAGGCCAAGTCGTAGCGAACCCTTTCTTCGCTCTGAGTCTCTTGCGTGCCCTGGGGAATCCAGCTCCTTCCCCTGTGCATCCAAGCAACACAGCGGGAAGCAGTGGCTATGCGTCACATTGACCATGCTCCGGAAACTCGTATACTGACTGGGTCACTGGATCAGCATGGATCAGCTCAAACGGAGCAACGCGTGCCTACGAATGCTCAAGCTGAACTTCATCACTCTCAGTGAAAATAGCATGTGACATGCTCGAAGAGTGTAGCATCCCTGTGTAGCTCCACGATGCTTTGGAGAGTCGTGCTCTAAACCGCGTGGCCCTGCAAGGCATCAGGCAGCCAATGACGCACCTGCTTTAAGCATCCCTCCCCGAATCTCAGCGGAGCTTTCCAGCTGGAAGTACTTGTCGCTTGGCGCTCCCATTGCAAGACATCTGCACAACAGTGATGAGATCGGCTTGTTGTACTAGAGGTCAAGTCTAAGCTCAACAAGCCCGGAAGTCGCCCTTTACAGGTGCTCCCACAATGAAACCTGACCGACTTTACAATGCTGCGGGCAAGACCCCGCCCCACCCCGGCAGTGCCCACCTCCACTTGTCTTTCTGCACCATCAGCTTGGAGCAGAAGTTTCGGTATGCCTCGACTTCCTGCACGAAAAAAGCTAGTAAAACACAAGACTCTCGTCAATCTGCTGAGGGTTGCCCGGCCATCTTTGAGCTGTGCTTCTCTTTCCCCACCTGTGGGGCCGGAGCGGTATCAGCCGCATGCTCGCGTAGCCAAGTCTTCAGCAGCTCGCAGACCAATGTCTTTGGGTCTGCCTTGGCCTCGCGTGTCTGGATTGAGAGTCGAGCAGAAGGTCTGACAAACCTTGATGCTTCCCGCTGCCGCACCTTCCGCGCAGTTTGGTACTTCAGGATCGTTTCAAAAGCCGTCCTCACCTTCAGAAGCCCACAGCATCCATTCGCTGTCGTTGTGCAACCAATGAACAGGAAACACTGGTGGTAACTGTTCTTCTCGCAAGCCTTGCGCCGCAGAATGCAATTCTGTCCCAAACATACCTCAATTGACAAAATGTTCTCGCGGGGATCATGCCCCGAATACAATCTGGATCTCTAGGTTCGAAATCCTAAGCAAACGTCCTCCCAATTGAAAAAATAATCGAAACCGGCAAACGGCCTGCCTGTGGGTAGGCAGCGCTGGTAAGCAAAGGCTGCTTGGTCGGCCAAACCTCACCCTCGGCCTGCCATGGTGTGCTGGGCCACACTGCCAGTTTCCGTTTGCTCCGCATCCAATTGGTGCTATCACCGCTATCGCCATCGCATCCGCATGCATCCACACACAGAGGCACTGGAAGGGCACCGAGCAAGGCAGCTTGTGCTGTTAGCAGGGAGACTGGTTTTGCCGGTGTACGACAGGTGGGCGGCTCCACAAGCCAGTTCCTTCTAATCGAAATGCGTGAAACCTGTGGATGTCTGTTGGGAAGTGTCCGAGCATTCATTTTTCTGCGTGCAAGCACAGATGAGACTTCCCACGTTCGCATGAGGCCATCTGTGTGGTCGAACCTGGCACCGGAGAACAAACGGAAAAACAGTCGCCTTGTCGAGTGTGGAGAAACTAGACTGGTGTGCGCTGCAGATGTCCCACTACGACTTCCGCAAAAAACCAGCTCATTAACATGGTCGTGTAGTGATTCTCGGTCTGCATGGACCGCGGTCCTGAAAGGAGCTAGGAAGCTGCATCTTCTCCAGGCCCAAGCTTTGCTGCAGAGCCTGTCGCTTCGAGAACATCTCAGAGGTTGCTGAAATGCTGCACACTGTGCCGCACATGTACCAAACTTCATGCCAGCATCGCTGCCTCCTGCACAACTTGAAACCTGAAGCTGCGTCCGCTACCAGTAGCAACACGCGCTGACGACACGATTCCGCTCTTCTCTTTAGCAAGAAAGTCCTGCATCGGAATTCGGGCCGAGGCGCTGCAGACAGTGGGTTGCATCCTTGTAGCTATTAACCTGATACTGCTTGCAGCTTCGACACAAGCCCGAGTCTTTGGCGATTGACTACACTTTCAGCACAACATAGTCGCTCGTGCTGCTTGCACAATACAAAGCCAAGGCCGCCGCAAGGCCCTTCAGATAAAAGCCGCTGGCGACAGCACCGGCGCCTAATGCCGCACCGCCGGCAGCGGCGAGCACCTGTGCACAGAAACCCGGAAGGAAACACTGCGGGGGCACCTGCTCACTGAAATAACAAGGGATGCAGCTGGAGTTCATCATGTAGCTACCTTGGTGCCGATGACGGTAGCAGAAAACAGATACTGTAAGAGGAGCATAGAAGTTATCGAAACTGTGGTGATGAGTGTTTCGCTCTTGTAGCGGTAATCATCTGAAGAGATTGAGGCATTGGGCTAGAACATGCTAGAACGGTGCCCAGAGCCCCCAACACCCTGCGGTTAAGGAAAGACCCTCACGTCTAGCAATGTGCTGAGTCGCAGCTTCTACCATTCTAGAGCCGCTTCAGATTCCCGAAACAAGGATCCCTTGTGATCCCGTTTGAGGCCCCTTGTGCTGCGGTTTATGCACCACCCACAAGACCTTCTGCGCTCTTTCCCGTCGCCTCGGTTCCCCCACCACCGCCACCGCCCAAACAGCGAAGAAGCTCCATTGCAAGCGGCGTCGGCGTAGCGGCCGTCAGCTCAGCTCATAGTTTTTACGTGAAGGTCAAGGCTGATGCCGGTAGGGCCATTAGGTCCTCAAAGGCGTCACTTCAGTTGCTACGCTGTCGTCACGCTGTCTTCAGGTGCGCCGTCGAGGTGTCAGCATGCTATGGAACGGCTCTTGTCTAGTGGAACTGGCTAAAGCCTTCCAGAAGATAGGCAGGCCGGACAGACATGACAAGACATTACTCTCTCAACCAACAGCAGATGAAGTTCGAACCAAGCTGTCCCGGCAGGGCGTTCAAGGAGCTGGCATAAATCGGTGAAGCGGGGAAGTGCTTCCGAAGCTGACGAACCTCAGAAACAACAACTTGCTTCAGCGAGGACACAGGACACAAAAAGCACTGTAAGCAGACCGTGGTTGCCTGGAAGATGACCGCAGCAGGATCAGCATAGACGTGCAAGTAGAAGCCGTACTTCCTGGTGATCGACAGGCTGTTGCAGCAGCAACTGGACCGTGCAGCTTCAGGACCTAACAAGGCAAGTTTCGAATCGTGCACGGAGTTTGGTAGAGCCTGCTGAGGCCTCGCAAAGCATGCACAGAAACAAATGCCAATGCAAGCGACGAAGAGGGAGAGGAGCACAAGAGAGTAGAATCATGCAGGGATCGTCTCCGTTTCCCTGGCCCCGCTGAGCAAAGCTGGGATCACCCACTTGCAGAGGAACGGCAATTCGCAAGGCTTGCTCTTCAGCTCTGGATGGTACCTGGCGGAAAGCACTGGCAAACAACTTCCACCTCGAGATAGACGACACGAGCCCGGAGCACGTGTCCATCAGCTTCTGCGAATATGAGAATGGCAGTCGGTTGGTACACTTCGGACTTCCCCAATTCTCCACATATCTGTCCTTGGCCGGATCTAACACGACCTGGCCTGCCCTGCAGCCTCATGAAACTTAGATCTGTCCTTGATTCGAGCAGCACTCTAGTAGCGAGAATCCACTGCTGTCAAGAGGCTAAGTTGTAGCAAAGCTGGCAGTTGGAATTCGGCACCGTGTACTCCGCGGGTGCTGGAGCAAACAAATCTTCGTCCTCGGATCTGGTCTGAAACCTGAAATGCCGACCAAGGGTCGGGACCCTGCAAATAGACCGATGCCGACTAGGAGATGGAATCTCACCGAGATGCTTCTGGCTGAAGCTTCAGATTGTAGGTGGGCTTGCCACCAGGGTAACACGAGCCTGGGCACAGCATTGTAGCTCTCAGCACTGCTCTCAATGCATCTGTCACTGGCCAGTGGCAGTAGTGTCGAAAGGCAGCATCTCGAGATCCAGCCAGCGGCACCTCCTGCTCTCCAAACTTACAGGGTCCCTGCCTGTGCGAAAACAGCCTGCTGTCCCACCTGGCTACCTACGCTGATTGGGTAGAGACTGGCACGCAGCGCCGCATAAGCACAGCGCATGAGCTGCTCACTTGCTGCCAGCTGCTCTAGATGTCACCTTGTCTTTGTCCATTTGCGCAACCTCCTCCCAGATGCCAACTCGCCATCCTCGAGCCGCTAGTGCATACTGCCTCGACTCGAAGCGAAAGTTCGCCTTTTTGCAAGCTTGCCATCTGAGCATGCTGCATGGCAAAATCCGACGAGAATATCTCTTTGTCGACACTCTCTCCAAGCAGGTTCCAATCAATCCTCGGCAAAAACGGGCAGCCCATATATTCATCACAAGCGGCAAAGCCTAAGTCGGGTGGGAACTTCAGCCTCCAAACTTCTTTCACAGCAGATATGCTAGTTTCATGCATCATCGCCCATCTGCAGTAAATTAGTAAAAGAAACTTCGTGTGGACTGCCAACCCCGATCTGCGACTCCCTGAAACTACAAGGTTACAAGATGCGGAGCGTGCTCTCTTCCCATGACAGACGAACTGACAAGGAAAGAAAGAGTGCGGCTTGGGACAGAACAAAGTGTGTGCCGGCCAGTGGCCGCATCATGTTTTCGTCAGAGAAAGCGTCCTCAAGCAACGACACGGCAATGCACTGGCAAGCACAGCATGACACACCCAAGTTAAGAGTACATGCATGTACATCTGCAGATCCCATCGGGGGAAAGCAGGTTGTAGATCACTACATCCTTCGAAGGTGAAGGTCAGTCCGACAGAGAGCCGGTCTTGGATATAAGCCGAGAGTCTAGAACGGCTTCGGTACGGAAATAGGCTCCGCCACAAAGCCCAGCTTGCATGCTCTCGGCGCTCCACTGAAAGCCCGGAGCCTGAGAGTGTCCATCTCTCGTCAGATATTGAAAGGATCTACGGCTTTGCAAAGACATGAAATCGCGAAACTCTCCGTGTACATTCGGACCATTGTTCAGCAGCGGTCCACCCATCGGCAACCCCTGAACCATCGTGAACCTGCGATCTGAACGGCCCCAAGGAAAATGCCAACCGAAAAGATCAAAGCCACAGACCGCTCCAAAGCCAAAACAGACTCGCAGACAGTGTTCAGCTGCTGCCCTTTTTTTGTGTCAGGTAGCCACCGATTTGCACTTTGGAGAGCTTTAAACTTTAATCAACAGGCGAAGCGAAATACTAGTTTTAACAACAGGGCTGCAACGTTAGCACGTTATCCTTGCAGAACCGTGGCTCGATCCTGTGCCAGTTTCTCCACGTGCTCTGCGAGCCTGAAGGAACGCTTCCTGGGAGGCATGTTAAGATCAAACACGAATGCTACCAGTCGTGATGCTCCGCATCGTGCTGTCACCTTCAAACCGCAGCATGCACGACAGACAGGATAGAATGGGTGCAGTCCTTATGACAAGCAATGAAAGGTAAGTGCTAAAGGCTTGCAGGTTCAAGCTTGAGGCTCATGGATCTTTGGCTCCCTCCAGTGTTAGTCAAAGCTCGGGACATGCACACCACCTGCATCGTCTTGTGGAATCCGCTTGACTGGGCCATGCAGTGTGTTGTCCGGCTCCTGCTACGCAAGGCGAATTGAAACTCTGGGGTGAGGCGCTGCACGCGCCAGCTCATGCTAGAGATGTCTGCAAGGGGCTCGGTCCAGCATGATGATGAATTCAGTGTTGAGGCTCAAGGCAGCATCATAAAGACCTACGGAACTGCAGATCATAGTGACTTCTCAAGAGCTCTCGTGCTCGCTGCTTCTACATTTTCTTGCTGCATGCAACAACACAGAAAGTCGGCCAACAGTGCACAAGAGCTACCGGACGACTCAGACTCCCGCGTCTGAAAAATGGCCACGGATGCCAACCTACAGTAAGGACGGTGAGGGAACGCTTGCTGGTTTTGTAGTATTGATATACGTGTTCATATTGTGAAGAGCATCAACAGCAACAACAGTAGTTACAACAGAAGAAGCAGCAGCAGCAGCAGCAACAGCAACAGCAACAGCAACAGCAACAGCAGCAGAAACAACAACAACAACAACAACATCATCAACAACTACTACAACTGCAGTCGTAATAATAACAATAACAAGAATAATAATAAGAATAACAATAATAATAATACTAATAGTAATACTACTAATAATAATATTAGCATCATAATCGGAATCATAACAAGCGGAAAATAATATCAAAAATAATAGAAGAAAATCATCATCATAATGATTACAATAAAAACTGTGAATGTAGCCAGAACAATGGTGATCATAATAACATGAATAATAACTACAACAACTATATTGACTCCATAAATGATAAACATAGTTGCAATAATAAGGATGATAGCTGTAATAACTGAATACTACTGTTGATGTTATAAACCCTGCATTACCCCTAACCTCTGGGAATTATGGTATATTCCTTATTATGGGTAATGCAGGATTTATACCATCAACTGTAGTACTAATCGTAATGACAAATATCACTAGTAATAACTACAACAAACATCAGCAGCAACAACAACAAAATGCTCCTAATAATCATAACAATCAAAGTACTAAAACAATCCTACTACCTGTAATGATCTCACCAGTACTCGTCCCGTTTACTGTCTCAAAGGGTGCTCATCGGAGCCCAAGCACCCACGGTGAACGCCAAGGTTCACGCCATGGTGCAACAACATTAGCCAAGCTGCACAGGCTTGTGCTTCACACAGCAAGCGCTTTCTAAAGCAAGAGAGAGAATCTGTAGGTTGCTGTAATCTGCTATGTCTGACATGACTGAGTCGAGCACGGTCATTGGCTGGCGGGCAAAGCCTGGAAGCTACGGATCGACAGAACCACTCCATGAGTATCGGCATGTGACTGTTGACGCCTTTGTGAATCGACACGGGACAACTCGGTCCAAGCGGCGTGAAAATGCACTTCTCTCGCTTGCACATGTTGCTGAAGTCCAACCCTCCGTCACTCATGACCTTGGAGCAGAGTATGCATGCTGGGGTCTTTGATTGTGGCCCATCCTATGGACGACTGTTGAGTCGGACAACCTTTCGAAGACTCTCAGGTGGGCCGCAGCATCGGCTTCGGCGCTCTCACAGCAGGTGTTCACTTCCCGTCTGCAGGCCCCACGCTGACAGCTCCATTGCTTGGGGAGCTTAGGAAGCCACGTAAATCGGAGAGTCCGGAAAGTGCTGTTTGACCTGAAGACGCAGGAAGAGGTGTGCAGGCGGACAGGATGCAGCGACATCGAAAGATTGAATTTGTGGTCCAAGATACCTGCCGCACTTGGTGAATTACAGCAGCTGGATCGGCAAAGACATGGAGGTAGAAACCGAATTTGGAGGATGGCCTGCACAGCCGCCGCGCCGCTGCACATGTCTTCTCTCGCGGTTCAAACCAATGTGCATGTCGAGGCACGCGGGTGTTTCTGCCTCTCTCACCAGGTTCGGCGGGAGTGCGGCAGACCTGCCATCCTGCATCCGAGGAAGCATCAAACTCACCGCACAAAAGCTGAGCTTCGCCGACACCCTTCATCTCCACACCCGGCACAAGCTGCCGGTCGAAGTTTCCACATCCATTGTCACTACACCATACAACTTAAACTAACCATTTCCTTCATGAGGTCCGTCAAATATATTTCGAAGCAAGACCCGGCGGGTCCTCCATGGACTGCTGAGCTTCGGCTGGCTGCTGCAATTGCTGGATTTCTGCTGGCTGAGCAGCAGCTGGTGGAATGTCAGCCATCGGTGCTGTCGTCCACACATTGTAACTGCAGGGGTTGGATTTTATTCCGGACTCATAACATGCAGCACCTTCGCTCCGATCCCGAGAGCACATTTCTGCCATTCCCTGCCTTTCTGCTCGGCGCATGGAGTTGTCGAGTGCCACACTGGCAGCTGTGACGGCGCCCGAGACGGAGGCGACAGTTCTGGGCGCCAACACAACACACGCACACAGCCGGCAGCTGTAGTCCCCTGTCGAGAATGTTTCTTCAGGGCATTCCTGCAACGAGACGGCAAAAGAAGAAGATTTGAGAGCGCTAGCAAAACCAAACCAAGGCCAAGAAGCTCGCTTGAAGACGTGAGGGCCCGCAGATCTCCGAAGATCGCCAGAAAAAACCTTGAGCTTCCAGAGCTGGCAAAGGGAGGGAAAAAGCAACAACCTGTGGCAAAAGGAGATGGCACTTGATGGCACATCGAGGAGCATTCCTCCAAGCGCCACCATAAACTTCGCCTCCGAGCATCTTGCCGGGCAGCCAGTCAGCATACATCAACGGTGCTGACATGCACCACCAGAAAACAACAAATAGTGCGTGTAATCAAGGAACAACTCCCCATGGTTGCGAGGATCGCTTTGCCATCGCAATGGTCACTGGCCATAGTCTCACAAGTTGCGCAACTGGCAAACAAGGCTCCTTGCGAAGTGTGATTCCGCGAGTGACGAGCTACGTTGCACGTATCAGTGCGTTGGCCAATTGCTCGGGGCCCTGGCAGAAAGCTCTATCTGCGTGCACTGTCTAAGGACTCGTTCGTTTTGTTCGGCTTGAACCGAAAGCTTGGAAGTGGATTTGGCTTGCAACAGCATGGCTGACAAATGGTTGTGGAATGCGCTCACAACGGTTTCGGCGCAGAGATCTTGCACGTTCGCTTTCACAAAGCGTTGGCACATCTGCACAAAATGCCTGGCCACACCAAAGACTGGACATGCTGGTAAGTGTGAACGGGGCAGCATAGAATAGTGTAGACCCCAGTCCTACCCTCAATTCCGGCTGCAATAAGACTGAAACCTCCATGGCCCAATGCAGCAGTGCTTACGGTGTTAGATATTAAGCCTGTGCCGCAAATGTTGCCACTCAGACAAGATATCATAGGAATGAACGGACCGGATTGCACCAGCACAACTTGAGCTCAGCAGGCCTCACTGCAGGCTTCACTTCTTCGCCTGCTCCAAGTTGTTCAAGGCATGGACTGCAGCCTGCACCAAGCGCTCGAACAGTGCATAAAGCTCCCGGAGAGTGCGTCTGACTTCTTTCATCGGCTCGGTACATCCCAGTTTGCCCGTGTGAAGGTCCTCGGGGCGGGCCATGGTCAACTCCGAGAGCTTCTGCCTAGGCTTCCAGAGAGCGCGGCTTCAAAAGTTAATTTTCATAAGCATGGTGGCGGGCACATTCAAGCTGGAATTTACACCTCACTGTTTCGAGAGAGCGAGTTGCAAAATGCAAGGGCGCAAAAGTGCCGCATTTTGCAATGCAAGCGGCTGGGCAGCCGTGTCGGGCCCAAACCGTCGCGAGAACGGACTTTCTGCAAATTGTGGACTGCGAACCGACCGTGCCATCAGTAACCCACACGGTTTCGGGCAGAGCTGCGAAGACATAGCAATGAACAGTTTAACAGCTTCATGTTAAAGGCGAAGCTGTAGATCGTGAATGTGAGACATTGCGTCTTCATGTTTGAAACTGTGGCTTGTGGGTTAGCAGCGGTTAGCATTTTTTGACAAGGTCTAACAAGCTGATGTGGCGTCTGCAGGTGTACTTCGGTGCAGAAACCCTAGATTCCCGTCACCAGGAATATATCAATCAAGTATCCAGGAATATATCACTCAAGTATCAAAATTTATTTATTTCGACGTGAAAACGTAAGCGGTAGACAGCTCGCAGTTCTACGTCGGACCTAGACGTGTCCTCCGAATCACCCTCCGATCAGGGTACCAGTCACCCTGGGTAAGGAGAGTGAGCACCAACCCACTCGACGATTGTCACGCTCGCTAGGCGGAACGCGGAAGTAGGGCATCTAGTGGCGTGCTACCATGAAAGCCGACAGAAAAGCAAGCTCTTCTTACTTTCACACAAGCTTGTGTCCAACTCGAACCATCATTTTGATCAACTTCGGAGGCTCGTCAGCTACTTTCAGACCGGAACCTATACATGCCAAGTGAACTCCGTCGTCACCGGACCCGATTCTCGATCTTTGTATCCTGTCAGTTCGTCATCGTCTATATCTCCAATGTCAGGTATCCAGATCAGTCAGTCGTCAGGTTATCGTTGATATCGTCAGTTTGTCGTCGTCATGTCGCGTATCGTCTTGATCATGCTGGCTTGACTGGCAGGTGTGCAAAACAGCGGGTATACCGCAAGGCTATCAACCTCCAAAGTTTCAAACTCAAGGGTTTTCCAAGCCGCCCAAACAACTATTCACCATCTCGCTCCATCAACAGGGATGCCCTAAACCTGAAATTCCTACAACAAGAAACAGAACCTTGTGGCTCACAATAGAAAGCCCATGACTCTTTTCCAATCTCTGCTGAGCTATGAAAGCCATACAAACCCCCAAAACCCCAACAACTTCTTCAAGCCTAGGCCTAATCACAAGCTTGGGGCCCCTTAATGTTGGGGCATCCACGAAAAAAGACCTGAACGCCAGACTTCAAGCCCTCTATACCCGAAAGCCAAATCCTCAAAGCAACAAACCCAAGACCCAAGCCTAACGGTCCTAACGCCTCAATGACAAGAACTGGCGAGCATTTAAAGAAAAAACTAAAGCACCTAAACCCTCAACCCCAAACCACAAGCTTAAAGCCCCCGAACCCGTAAACTTTAAAATGCAAAACAGATGTGCGCGACCACAATGTCCCGCAACAAGTGAGATCTTACATATCTTTTGGCGTGTGCGTGTCTGCGTTAAACCTTTTCAGCACTTACAATTAACTTGACAAGGCGATGTTGCTTAGCAGCGCAGTTTGTCGACTTGCCGTTTTCCTGGGGGCAGTGTTTAGCTGTTCAGGCCTATGCTTGGCCCTAGCGCTGACCTAAAGCAGCTGGGAATCGAGGGCAGCTGACGATTTGATGCAGCAGCTTCTTACAAATACAATTGAATGTCGTGCCAAATGGATTGCTTTGCTTTCTTCGAAAGATGCTGGGCATCTGGACCCAGTACTGGACAACGCACCAGCAACCGCGTCTGCTAAAAAGGGACATGAACATGCCACCATCGTGAAGTCGACCATCCATCGTTGTCTGAGTGGCCTGAAAAACTCCAGACTAGCGTTTACTTCTTGTGCCAGTGCTGGGTCTTGGAAACCATATGATCGTTGCAGGTTCACAGACGGGCTAGCCGCTAGCTCTGAAAAGGATACACAGTGCGGGATTGCTCGTACAAAACAAACACAAAAGTCGGGACTTGGCCTGCAGGTGTTTGTCAGCCGCATCCAGGCGGTTGTGGTAAGTCTTCATGGTCTCCAGGGTCTCCTTCAACACCTGCAACCAATCCGTCTCGAACAGGAACAAGCTGGTGCTGCTCCCACAGTACATGTTTGAGCTCAGCAGTGACCGGTACAGCAAGCAACATCCATGTCAACTGCCCCGCTCGAAATCTAGATCAAACCTATTGGCTGTGCCTTCTGCTGATTGAGGAGAGCCTTGTGCCGGCGAACCTCAAAGACTGAAGTATCCAGTCACTGCAACACCTGCACTTGCCACCTGTGTATAGACTTTGCACAAAAAAATCGCACCAGTAGCTTTTGCGACTGCAACGGGTTGTCAGCAGCAGCAAAACTGCCCGAGTCGCGCGTTCCTTGCCCTCCTGTTGCAACTGCAGGCTCATCGCATCCGGCTTTCACAGGCAGATCAACAGGGAAGCTCTTGGAATTTGGTTCGAGCCGCGTGCGCGAGCAGATCATGGGCAATCGGCCCCCGCCAGCCGCGGAGTCGGGACCGTCACTTCCTTGATTACGGATCCGGTATGGCACAGAGATGCACAGAGCTTGGCCGTCTTCCTGGAGGCGAGGAAGTGGACCCGGTCGCACGGCGTCCTCGGCAGGCTAAGAACTAGTCCCTTCGCATCATGAAAACTTGGCGCTTTATGGCGCTTCCAACAAGTCAGAAGTCGCGTATCTCGAAGCATCATGGCGAGCAAGCAAACGCCACACAACCTGCGCCGACGGCAGGAAGCTCCAGGGCTTGAGAGGCCATGCAGTGTCTGAAAGGTTCCTTCGGAAACACGTCATGTTCTCATTGGCTGAAACAAACAAAGCGGATGTACAGTCGAATGGCAGGCGCACTTGCCAAACTAGCAAAATAAGATCACCTGACGCAGCACATTAACTCTATCCTGCAGTCAAAAGTAAAGTTACAGGCAAGCGGAGGACAATCTCCGACAGAATGAAACTCCTACCTGCCAAACAAGATGTTGCAAGATGCTTGAAAGGAGGAGCCCTGCATTGATCTTGCGGACAGAACAGAGCTCTTCAGCTTCACCGAGGCAAGCAGTGGATGCCGTAAAGCCTTATTGCGCTTCGCTCCCGGAATTTTTCATCAGCTGCTGTCGCAAGTGCGGCTGCAAAGGATGTTTTGCGAGCTGTTGATCAGTGGTCCGGACCACCCTGATCCACCTTGTCATCCTCAGCTGTCTGATTAGAAATCCTTCTCCCCCCGTGCGTTTTCTGTTTGCGCAGTGCAGAGGTCGAGCACTGCGTCTGTCTGAAAACCAAGAAAGTTCAGGCCGCACAGTGCCGAATTCAGGAAGTATGCGATGGACCAGTCTTCCGCTTGCAATAGCTAGTCTCCTCTGCATTTCAGTGAGTTGCTAGAAGATTACTAGAAGATGGGAAGATTGCGGGCCATATTGATGCAACCATCCAGCTCCAACAAGATGAAACTCTAAGTTAATCCTGCGCCTGAACGTGGTCCGCCGAGCATGTCCGGCAAGGGCTTCCAGGAGGCAGCTTCACGAAGGTCCAAGCTTTCGGCTGAAGCCCTGACCAACATTGTCTCCAGCATAAAAAGCTTTCAAAACAACGTCAAAAATAGGTTGTCTCAAAGTGCGCATATATTCCGTGCAGATTGTGGCGCAGAGGCTCGTGGCTGTAACCACCGAACACCAGCAGATGCCCAGCAGCAACCACTGCAGCAGCACCAGCTCGAACTACAGCCATGGCTGGCAGCCTGCCAAAGAAATCTGCAAGCGCGTGCCTCTCGTTCGGAGCTAAGAAAGGCCAGCTAAGGCTGAAGCGATTCCCACGCCACCATACGCTTACAGTCCAGTCGCTCCACGGACGCCAGAGCAGGACCCGCACCTTCCTCAAAAACTGAAAAACAGCTGAAAAGCAGCTGACGGTAGCAAAGGAACACTCTATCCACCATGGTGCCTCTCCGCCACAAACATAGACGCAGCCGCCAGACACAGCGACAGCACAGTCAGCACGCGGCCCATGCATTGATGGCAATGTCTGCCAAACAGGTACACCGCCAGAGGCTTCTGTCAGTCCTTCCATTTACAACATAACATCATTGGCTGCATGAGCGCTGCATCCCTCCGTGCCATGGGCTTGGCTAGTTCATGCATCTGCTATTAAGCCGCCTGTTGCTGCCATGGGCTTTCCTGATTTACATGGGCAAGACCATCGACGTCTCCTATGTGCCTCTCCTCAGCCCCATGCAATCTGCCCTGTGAACCTTGTCCCTCTCCTCAGCCCCACGCGGTGTGCCCTGTGAACCCACCACATGACAACGCAGCCAACAGCCGATCGTGCAGACTCTGCAGACCATAACGTGTGGATGCTGGGCAGGCAGATGCAGGCCGGCCGGCCAGCCGGGCCGGACCGGGCCAGCATCTTTGGTGCATTAGTGATGTTTGGCATGGCTGAGAACCCGTTGAAACTTCTTGATGATGGCAGGGCTTGCCCCACCGTTTATCGTTCCATCACGTTACAAGAAGCTACTGGCTGGGAAATGGCAGTGTCTTTTATTCGAGTTGTTCCGTTCCTTCAGCATGTCCTGGTATGGCTGTCTACCCGCATCCTTGCATGTTTCTTGCTGGCGTCCTGGCCCTGAGAGTCTGGTCACATGAGGCTGCTGCTCGCAAAGCTGCGACTGGTCCACAGAACTCTGGCACGGGCACCTTTGTCTCATCCGACCGTCTCGCTGCTGGCTGCAATGTACTGCAACCACTACAAACATCAAAGCACGAGACTGACAAAATTCCTCAGGGATATGATATACTTCCGGAGAAGGGTCTACAAAAAATTGTTTTACCCAACGGCGACATCCCTGCAGAAAGCGAGCATGATGGCATGAGGGTTAAAGCTTCAGGGATGAAGCGTCTGAGCCTTTATTCCACCCATTTTTCGCAACTCACACCGAAAATCCGTTGAATACCAGCCTTTTGCAAACATTTTCAAAACTTTGGTTTTCAAAGCTGCTCAAGTTGCCAGTTCCATTTCAAGCTGCTCGCTGAAGGCGAGCTGGCTAGCCAACCCTTTCGCTAAGCCTCTAAACCGCAAGCCACATGAGGACTGAGCAAGCCTGAAGGGAATGATAACCGGCCACGAAGCCGGCTTAAGAGTAACTGCACAGCAGAAGTCGCAGGGGGAAGCGGAGGGGGAAGATGAAGTAGCAGACTTTAATGGGTTATGTGATTGTATAGCTTTTTTGAGCTTGGAACCACAGATCAGCGTTAGGGATTAGATTCGTCGTAACAATGCATATGCCGCTCCTTGCCCCAGGTTCAGTAAAGCGACCGATGCCAAGTAACAGCCATCCGAAATGCCTGCCAGCTGTTGTGGTGCAGAGCAGGTCAGTAACGCTTCCAGCCAGTCAAGCTCAGCCAATGAGCCCAACATACCCAAAAAGCTTTGCACTTGCCCAGGTTGCCTCCGCAGACCATAATACGGCCACCCACAAGAACCACAGCGGCACCTCGACGAGAGACTGCAGATGAAAAATGGTGCCGAAACAACGTTAATTTGAAAACAGAACAGATGCAAAATAAAAAAGAATGGCAAGAAAGTGAATCTTCGCTCGAGTCAGTACGAGTGGGATCGGGGTCTGTGTGTGGTGCCCGCGCGCACGAGCCATCCTCGGACATGTCTGCAGGATGTCACTCCCGGCAATTTGAATTGCCGAATCTTGCACCATCAAAGCTGATTAGCTTTTACAGTTTTCGTTTCGTCCATGTGCACACCTTCAGCAATCCGACAGGCAAGTGTGACGGCAGGTTGCAGCTTCGGCCACCATCTGATCAACATGTGTGTGTGTGTGTGCGCTACCACGGCCTTCCGACGTCCGCACCTCGTCCTTCTCTCCGCCTTTTTACACTTGGAAAGGCATACGTGTGTGACATGAAGGCATGCGAGGTAAGTTTCGCAGCTACGGTGATTGATTCAGTACTTTGTTGACGTCTTGCAAACTGTTTCACAGGTAGCAGAACCACAAGTAGATCGGGCCAGACAAAAGTTGCCGCCACGTTTTGCACCCTGTGCCGATTGTCTCTTCGCCCTGCACCAGCCTTCAAGCCAAGCGAGGCCTTAACCACAGCCCAGATCATGCAGCCAGTAATAGCCAATAGCAATGAGCCGGGCTACTCCGCAAACCTCACGAACCCAGAATAGTACAACTTGTGATCGGCATTAACAATCCACCTTCCATCATCTTTCACCAAGAACGTCCAGTACTGCGTGGCCTTCAAGACCCGCTTCCTCAACAGCCCACAGTCATTCCCCACACAAAAGTCATTTTGTTGCCGTAGAAGCTTACCGACTTACTGACTACTCCTCCAGACAACTGACACAGTCAGTCAAGTACATCTCAGTACGGTTCATCTGTCGAATGGCCATGGCCGGTTATTGCACGGACGAACATGCCAGCTACGCTTTCCTGAAACGAGCCATCACAACTCAAGGCTCATGGCTACCCGAAGAACTCGTAATTGAACTTCTGCGAAGGGAGGGCTTCAGGGCTGTACGGGGCAGACACAATAGATTGGGTAGAAGAGCAGCGTTTGGGTGGGTCGGTGGGTGGAGAGGGTCGCCACGGGATGGTTGAACAAATGGATGAAGTCATCGATCCGGCACTACTATGCACTACTCATACGGTTGCGGAGGCAAGTCCGACTAGATGACCGTGCTTGCCTTTATGCACCTGCTCTCACTCACGCATGCAAGGTGGCCAAACCGGTAGGGAATGCGCATGATAACCTTAAACATCGAAAACCTGTGCGGTCTCGAACGCCGAAGCAGCCACAATCCCGCTCGGAAGAACGAGTGTGTGTTGTAAGTTGTAACCTGTACTGGCTGATACAATAGTGAGCCAGGGGCAATTATTAATGGCTGTTGAACATGGAACTGTCGATTTGTGCAACAGCAGCCTACTCTACCAGGGTCCATCGCAGGCAGCCGTCGCCAGAGCTGGGCCTCCGATGTCAGCATTGAGAAGAACTCGATGGGATTCCACGTTTAGGCTATTGCAATACGAATCAAGCCTTCGTGTCCCAGCAGTCCGCTTGGACTTCCGAATCTTCGTCTTGACCTTGATACATCTTGATATCATCTTGATACGTCTGCCACACTCAGCAGAGCCGGGACGCGGCTCTCAGATAGATCAGCTGGCACTTTGGATCTTAGTTCCATGTTTCAGCCAAGCCAGGCCAAGCCACCACAAAGTAGCACCAACAAGTTCTCTGCCACAACCGCAGTGGCGAACTTGCGGGGACCACTGGGCAGGGGAGCCTGCGATTTCCAGACGCCGGCGGGAAATGAAAAGCTTTCGAAAGCATCGGTAGCACTGCCACAGGCCAACAGACCGCCGCAAACCTGAGTCAGCAACTTCAGCTGTCTTCCGGATGAAGCAATTTATCTGAAAACGTTACTTTTACTCGGAGCCTCCTTTGGCCAACATGTCGAGCGACATAGACGTTTCCATCAACCAGTGCCATGGCTGGTCGCGTGCGCCAGACGGAAGGAGCAGGAAGTACCTGAGCATTCACCGTCCACGGCAAAACCCGGGCCAAACCCGGGTACTGAACATGCTCGAATAGCTGGCGAACGCAACACGAGAAGAACGAGGAGGCAGGAGATGTCTAGAAGCCCAACCTCCTGAAACTTGTTGGTGCCGTAAGCATTGAAACGCAAAGCTTGGGCTGCCATGCAAAGGTCCTGCAAGGCAGCAAAGACTACCAAGCGTGCGACAATACACGACACCACAACAGCGCGGGAGTGGCACTTGCGCTTGAGATCATGGAGCGAGCTCCTAGACGCATGACTGCTTTCCTCAGGTTGCTCGTCGTCGCTCGTGTATCCGAGCAAGAAGGCACACTCGTCACTCGCTGACCAAGCTGTAGCAGTCACTGCTAGCGGAACAGGAAGCGTCATGAGCCAACTATGGGACGCAGGATCCCAGAGCTCTACTATCCAGGATCTCTCCTCCAGACACTCGTGTCAAAAGAGAGCACCGCATCCAAAATGGTGCTGCCCATTGCATGTACTATTCGCACAGACAGATTAAGTGCAAGAAACAACTTGTCCTCCAAAATGTCGTTTGCAACAACAATCTTGCAAGGATAAAGCCTGACCACGAACTTCAAGAACCAACATTCTGAATGCTTGCTATTGAGCTGAGCTGAAGTTACTGTTGCAGCACCTCTCCAGCATGGGTCGTAGAGCCACCAGTTCGACAGCAGACTGCCGTGTTGTGGACAGAAGGGCGGAAATCCCTCTCTGCCCAAGAGTTGTGGCGACCTACCACGGCAGAAGCAGACTTCGAAGACATGCTTGGTTCGTCTGCGGAGCCTCTCGCAGAACGGCTCCCGTCAACATCTCCATGAACAGTGATGCTCGGCATGGCTGTCATGCAGCTATAGTTTTGCGGGGGGCGCGGGGGGGGGGGGTCTCAGCGAAACGAGCGGCCGTGTTCTGACTTGATCCCTACAGAAGTCTTCCTCTGCGTAAGCCGCGATCCAGAAATGGCTGCAACGCCACGAAGGTGTCATGCTTTGAGTCGACCACCTGGAAGTAAAGCTCTGAGTGCGCTGACTCCTGCTTGGAAGTCGGCCAAAAAGATGGACTTCAGCTTAGCTTCACTCTCCTGCGATATGCAGAACGGGTAACGAACGACATGCCATGCACCGCACGCTGCCGAATTCGATGTCAGGTACTTGCAACTTGAAAATCTGCACACTTTTGTGCACGCATCTACTTTAATCGTAGACGCAGCACCCGCCTGCCCCTGCTTCTTCAATGCCTTGCAGCCAAGGGCTTGAAAAAAAGCTCATCGAGATCCACAGTATGGCTGCACGCACTGCCGCAGCACTAACAGTCATGAGAATGCATCCGAACATGTGCATGTTTGATGTGCGTAATCGACTTGATCCCCGCCATGCTCACCCGTTGTCGGAAATTCAGTGCAATAAAGCACACAAGTTATCTTCTACCAGGCGAAGCATGCTTGTCTCACCTTCACTCCTGCCCTCCAGCTCCGACCGCACCACTCCTCAACCTCACGCCTATTGAAGACACAGGCGATTCTAGAATCGCATTACTTCTTCTCCATTGTTGAAACAGGCACGTCACATTTTGTCCGAGGTCTCCACCTTGATGCCACTGGCCAGCATAGTGATCAAACTCTCCGGCTCGCTGTTGTTCTGGCAGCAAATCGACCGATCTATTGCCTTTGACTTCGGACATCGGATACACCCTTATGCGACACCCTTCGAAGGCGTACCCGCTACAGCTAGAAGCCGTCCCAGAACTAACAAGCCTTAGCCTCTGGGCTTTTCTCCGCTGGCTCCTCGGAGCTTGCATTGAGATCATAACATGTATGCTCTCCAGGCTTTCCAGAGATGCTTTCACACAAGGAGGGGACTCAACAGCCATGCCTGGGGGTGATGCGAAAAACGGCCTGCGTGTCTCAGACTGAGCAACGAGCATTGAATTACATTTGCCGTAACCCCAACTTGACTGTGGCAAGTCTGGCGGGCTGCGCATCAGACACATCATGTCCAATGATGCCATGCTCCTATTCCGAAGAATGAGTCCAGTCTTCTATCGGCGGAAACGACCCCGTCCGTATTGGAGGTCGAAGAAAGCGCCAGCAAGGACAGGCCCTTTGGCGAAGCGCCTTCCTGCAGAGCTGAGGCTGTTAATTTGGCAGCTGAGAGCATTCAACCCTGCATCAATCTGGAGAATAGAAGCCGCAAGTGACAGTGGCCGCGTGTTGCCGCCAGTGCCCCAGACAGAATCGTAGATCCGATCTGTCCTCCGCGAGCACATCCAAGTCTGTTGCCTGAAAAGCAAAATTCAAAAGATAGCCAGTG
Source organism: Symbiodinium necroappetens (assembly GCA_905231915.1). NCBI lineage: Eukaryota > Dinophyceae > Suessiales > Symbiodiniaceae > Symbiodinium > Symbiodinium necroappetens. The sequence continues at coordinate 39,723 of CAJNJA010007908.1, forward strand.
TAGCCCGAAGACCTCTTGAAACAAAACCAGTACGCATGCAACATGAACGATGTACCTTGGTGTCGTCCGTCTGCTCAACTGACTCTGTTAGGAACTTCTGTGCAGCTGCGAGCTGGTCCTCGCGAAAGCACTGTTACTTCTTTCCAGCGGCTTGAACGACTGCGCTGCGAAGAATTGCAAGACACTACAAGGAAGATGTTGGTGCGGTCGTGCGGCTTAGTGCTGTGCTCGACAAGCCGGATTGCGGCAACCCCGACAGAACACAGCATTCACAGTTCTGACTTCAAGGCAGAGGAGACAGATCCACGGTGCCACTGGACGTCCTGGAGCATCTTGAGCTCGCTGTGGCGCAGTGCATTTCCCTGGCTGCTACTGAAACAGACAAAACTGCGCATGCTGGTCACACCAAAGAGGCGCAGCCTTCTGCATGGACTGCGCATGGTGCAGCAAATCTTCGTTCACCTTGACAGTCTCGACTCGGAAGCTATCACCACATGTTTTGGCATCATTGAGAGCACCAGTGCCTTTTTTGTGTCCATGATATTTTTGGCAATCAGAGCATTCTCCTGTGTCGATCACTGTCAAGTTGACAAGAACTTGGAATCCCGTTCACGAGCACAGCTCGCTTTCTTCTGGCAATGTTCTGGTCCCACACCCCCCTTTGGGTGTCCACCTTGACCACCTCCAAGTTCTTCTGTTCCTGCTCCTGGCCATGCTTTACATGAACCACAACCACAGTAGCAGCAACTGTTGTGACGACGACGATGACAACAAACCGCACCTTCAGCTTGCGGTCGAAGACTGCCTTTTGACGCTGCATCCGTGCAGCATTCTCTTGCTGCACCTCAGGAAAGGGCAGGATCTGCTGACTGCTATGTGGTATGCACCTTGCTTTTGATCAACAGCGCGCCAAACCACAAGCCTGCATCATCTGTGTCTGCAAGCGTTGCGCTTGTGTGGAAATGCCTCCGGTGCTGAGCATGGGACAAGCCGGAGCCCTGCTGCTGACTTCTTTGTGCATATTCAACATACGCTGGCGAATCGCCAGCAGTTGTCTGTCTCAGAACTTCGTCTGAGGTAGAAACCGGTCAGTGTTTGTGCCGCGTCTGACAACATCGTCGAAACTGCCGGAAGCTCGGGGAAGCCAGCCTTTCCTGCCTCACATCCGTCATGAACAAGCAAGCACCAGCAACATACCTGCACGTACCACACTGCACAAGTCAGCTCTGCACATCCACGACGTTGGGCACCTGAGCGGCGCTGCTGGACAACAATGAATCATTATGGTGAGCCGTACACAAACTGGTGGAGCAAGGTTCGAACTGAAGGCAATGAGACCTGTAGCAATGGCATTCCGAACTGCTACTTTGCTGAACGAAACAGCCGCGTGCCTCATTCGGGTCCGGAAGACTCTCCTTGTTTTTTCCCTGCGACACAGGGGCACACTAACGCCGGAAATCAGCGACACAACATTCAGCATGTCCGAAATTTGGTAAGAATGATTGTGCTTCTGCAACAATTGCGCATGAAGCCACTCTTCGCCTGTGCCTCCAAAACGACTGCATCGAGCTGAAACACCAGAGATGCAGCAACGGGCACCAAAACACGTGCCAGCTTCATTGCCTCATCACAACATGCTCAGAAACGAAATGATCATGCGGCTCAAGCATGCCATGTTAGTGTTGCAACCGAGTCTCGCCGACCAGGGCCGCAAGCTGTTTTGACGCTCGATACCCTAGAACCAACTGCCTGCCCCACACAATGACACACTGCGGCTCCGAACGCCAAGGGGAACACATGCAAACGTAAACGTCTCAAATTCCAACAGCATCATAAACCGAAGCTTCTCGGCAATTCGAAACGGCTCCACAACTGCATGGGTGTAGCAGTTTTCGAATTTTGAGGGCTCAGTTCAACATTGATAAAGTATCCGGTCAAGTCAAAAAACGTCCATGTCGAAACAGAACGGCCTGCTAAACAAACGGTTCCCTCCATCCTGTCTCAAAACATGGTGTGAATTCACAAGATAAGCTTGAAGCTTTGTCGCTAGCATCAAAATCGTACCGGTAGCCCAGCATTTCTGCCTGCATCCCACTTGCACATCGCTGCCTTATAATCAAATCCTTGACGACTTTCAAAGAACTGACTGCAAAAAAAACAAAGAATGCTGTTTCAAATCTGTTGAAAACGAGATTAGCCATTTTGTTGCCAATCGAACGGTGATGCGGCCAAACTTGGAACGGAAAATTCCACAGCGAATCCTGAATTGATAGAGGACTCATGTTGGCCAAACTCTTCATCTACGTTTCTGGACTACAAACTTTTCCAAAAAAAATCAATTGAGCATACATGCTTCTGTGATGCATCGTCAGCAATACGGTTTACATTGTCAACGTGACAGTTCAGAATGCTGAAAAGTGCTTGGCGCGCTATTTCCAACTTGCTTGTGACAACTACTACTACCATTCGCATCTTTTCCCGAAAGCATCGCGAAAGGTTCTTCTGTGCGAAGCCTTTTAGAGAAGTACATAGGATCAAGTACACAGAGTACTATGCAGGCAGAGTCAAGTGTACAGAGCATGGTGCACAGAGTATAGTACACAGAGTGAAGTA
>CAJNJA010007909.1:1513-15808 GCA_905231915.1 Symbiodinium necroappetens
ATATATTTATATATTTATGTATATGTATAAATGTATATGTATATGTATCTGTATATGTATATGTATATGTATATGTAATATATACATACATACCTGCGCACCTACGTGAACTAGTATACTCTACATCATGGGCGAAACCCTTAGCGTGATATCTAAACTTTAAAAATCCCTAAACCCTAATGCAATAACTGGCTCATCCAAGGAATTCTACTGTACCTGCAGTAGGAAAAGAGCCCACCCTAAAACCCCGAAACCTAAACTTTAAACCCTAAACCCCTAAACCCTAAAACATAAAATAACCCTAACTCTAAACCCTAAACCCTAAAAAATAGAAATAACCCTAAGGCCTATCGTCCTCTGTGAAAGGGCTTTGGGGTCCCGTAGGGATCCCTGCGACACGGGCCGAGCTGGAGCCTGAAAGAGTGTGGAGACTGGGCCTTAAGGTGGATTAGGGTTTACAGGTTTAGGGTTTAGGGCTTAAGCCTTAGGGTTTAGGGTTTAGGGCTTAAGCCTTAGGGTTTTGGGTTTAAGGCTTAAGCCTTAGGGTTTAGGGTTTAGGGCCTGAGCCTTAGTGTTTATGGTTTAGGGCTTAAGCCTTATTATGGTTTAGTGTTTGGGGCTTGAGCTTTAAGGTCTAGGGTTTAGGGCGTAAGCCTGAGGTTTTAGGGTTTAGGGCTTGCAGGGTTTGTAGGTTTAGGGTTTAAGCTTTAGGGTCTAGGGTTTAGGAGCCTTTAAGCATTACGCCCATAGTCAACCCTGAACCCTCAAGCTCTAAACTCTAAATGTCAGTTAACATAGGGCCTCAATGATTACAATAAGGCTGCGGGGATTATATTATACTATGATTATAAGAAGTGGGGGCTGCGTTAGACTATGATATGATAAGAAGGAGCCCCCAAAACCCTCTTCTAATTATTACGGCCCCTACATTACTTGGTAGTCGCCCGAAACAGGTGACTGAGGAGGCCACTTAAAGCTTCCTTGCCCCAAAAGCCTTCATCCAAGAAATAAACCCCTTACAGGGGGCTCGGATTTGTGGTTTGGGGTTTAGGGTTTAGGGTTTGGGGTCTAGGCGTACGGTTGAGGGACAGATATGAAGACCCTTACCAAGACAGAAGCCTGAAGTACCAGAAGTCCCTGAGCGACATTACACCTGAGAAAAGAAAGCCTTTGTAGAGACCCGTCTAAAGCCTCGAAAAAGCCCAAACGACTCCATCTGAACCCAAGACCCAAAACCTTGCCCTAACCTTTGGAGCCAGAAAGCCTTAAACCCCGAAATCCGAAAACCCTAAACCCTAAACCCCTAAACCCTAAACCCGAAAAGCCCCACCGACTTCAAACTCATCGGGCTCTCCTGCTGAGCGAAAATGGCTCGGCACACAGGGACAACGCCCGGAAAATGAGCCTTTTGAGTTCCGGGCTTGTATAGGGCTTATAGGCCTACAGGGTTGCTAAGCTTCCCAGGCTTTATAGGCATCAGGGGGGCTTATGGGAGCGAGATTTGGCATCCAACTGGCTAGGCATCCTTCCGTAGCCTAGCCAGGCACATCTAAACTGGGTCCTTTTTGGATGCAATTTTACATTTTTTGTTATACTAAAACCCTAATAAGCATTAAAAATGATCAATTTTAATATGGCCTCAACAGGGAACCAGTAAACCTCAAGCCCTCATCGGGTGGATGCCGAGACTCGAGGTGCTTGGCACACGGACTTGCGAGTGTCCCTTTCAGTTCTGTGGTGTTTCCCTGACCCCCCAGGTACCTACTATATAGGGTACTAGAGCCCCTAGGGCCCTATATAGTAGGTACCTGGAGGGTTTGGGTTTCCTCATTTGAACTGTGGCTTCTTGTAGAAGAAAGCTCCAAAAAAGTGTTGGTGCCTACTTTCTACGTGGAGTCGAGCTGCGCATATTCCCCTTTTAAGGGTTATATAGGGTTGTGAGACGCCAAACCAAAGCTTGCACCGCAGCCGAAACCTTCGACCCCGGACAGTATACCCGAAGCACAAACCGCACAGCTCTGGGTTTGGAGCTTCGGGTTTTTCAGGGTTTGGGGTTTTAGGGTTTAGGGATTAGGGGTTAAAGCTTAGGGTTTAGGGTCTAGGCAACAGTAAACGCACAACTTTCTCGAAATGCCCTGGCATTGAAGAGCTCTGCTATGTTCGCCATCTGCAAACTTTCTGGCTCGCTGCTTATTGCAGGATGTAACCTCTTGTCCTGCCAGAAGGCGTTCTTCATGTCGGGGGCGCGCGCTCTAAGAGCGAACTCGTTAGCCTCCACCCCTGGAAGCTGGTTTAGGGGTTTAGGGGTTTAGGATTGAAGCCCCTAAAACCTAAACCCTAAACCCTTTAGGGTTTAAGCCCCTAAAACCTAAACCCTAAACCTTAAACCTTAGGGGTTTAAGGGTTTAGGGTTTGGGGCTTAAGCTTTGGAGTTCGTTGGTTCTAAGGTTTCGGCTTTAAGGTTTGAAGGTCTCAGGGGATCACACCCCCGCAGATGAACCATGGCCTCCAATTTGCTAGGATTTTTCGGGTTTTAGGGTTTTAGGGTTTAGGGTTTTAGGGTTTAGGGGTTTAGGGTTTAGGGTTTTAGGGTTTTAGGTTTTTAGGGTTTTAGGGTTTAGGGTTTTAAGGTTTAGGGCCGGCGCTGCAGCATGAATGTCCGCATGAACCTCTTCCTCCTCGCGCGGCAGCCCAGATTCGTGTGCCGAGTCGGCTTAAGCCTTGATGCCTGGCCATATGCCTCCGTCCTAGACTAGACCCTAAACTCCTAGGCCTAGGGCATCGGTTTCAACATTTAAGGCGCTATAAACCCTATGAACCTAAAACCAGTTTAGGCTTTAGGGCTTGGGGTTTCAGGGTGCGGTTTTCCTGGGAAACATTTCTTGGAAGAGCGTAGGTTGCAAGGCTTGGGGTTTGGGGAGTGCCTGGAGGCCTAAAAACAGTTACCAATACTACGCTTTTTGCAGGCCCCCTTATGATACTGCCGATGATATAAATCCTGCATTACCTTAAGGACTCTAAACTATGGGAAGTATATGGTACGTTCCTTATTGTGGATTATGCGGGATTTATATCATCAACCGTAATTCTGTCCCTATAGTCTGCTACTTTGGCTGAGTACCAGGGCCGCTTATCTTAGGGTTCAGGGAGGTCGCTAGGCTCAAGGTGCTGGGTTTTAGGGTTATCATTCTGCATGGTCCCTTAAGAAGGTACCGCCGAAGAGGTTGCCTAGCTCCACTGTAGGGTTTGTTCAGCCCCATCGATTTTTGTCGAGTTCAGGGTTTGGGCTTCTACGTTCCACCTTCAGCCATCCTAAACCCGAAACTCCTAGGCTCTACGTCAAAGAGCTCAGTGACCGAGAATTCCCAAACCCTTAAGCTCTACACCGAACCCTATACCCTAAACCCTAAACTCTAAACCCCCATTAAACCCTAAACCCCTAAACCCCCAAACCCTAAGCCCTTAAACCCCTAAGCCTCTAGACCCCTAACCCCTAAACCCTAAACCCCAGGGGTTCGACCCAAAGCCCGGCCAAAACCCCAAAGAATCTGCCTCCCTAGGCCTCCTTCTTATGATTTCCTCATATGGGTACTGTTGATGATGTAAATCCTCATTACCTTAAGGACCCCAAACTATGGGGATTGTGGTATATTCCTTATTACGGGTAATGCAGGATTTATATCATCAACTGTAGCTTTCTAACTTAGGGTCCCCGTTTTAAGGGTCCCCAGTATGGTACGGCACCCTTCTACAAAGGATAAACCCTAAACCCTAATTTACTAATTCCTGAACCCTAAACCCTATAATAATTCCTAAAACCCTAAACCCTGGGGCTCAAGATTCTGATAGCAGCCGTTACGAGCAAAGTTCAGGAGACTCACAAGTTTTGAGCCTTACACCCTACGCTCAAAGCCGCTGCAGAGGTTTAGGAAGTTTAGGCTTTAGGACTTTAGGGCTTAGGGCTCAGGATTTGGGGTTTATAGGGTTTAGGGTAGACCCTGAAAGGAACCTTTTCCAGAATCCATATGAAAACCCCTGTGGGAACCCTAGTATACGACGTGTAACCTATAAAGCCCAGGCCGCAACCATCCTTTCAGCGGGATGCGTGGCAGGCCCAACCCTCCGGGTTCAAGGGACCCGATCGTGTAGGGTTCAGGGCTCTAGGGAAGGGTTTTCTGTTTTTAGGGTTTAGGGGTCTAGTGTTTAGTATGTAGGGTCTAGTGGGTTCAGGTCTGGGTACTTGTGGCGGAATGTAGGCATAGGCTCCATAGCAGTTCCTTTTGGGGATTCCCTTATACGATCCTATAAATATAAGACCCAAAAGGGAACTACAACGGAGCCTATACGTAGGCGAGTGTTTGGGGGAAGTAGATGTTTGTTTACAGCATCAAACCATTGGCGCGTTGACGGTCGAGTACAGAAGACTGGATAGTGAGCAAGACTGCTCCGTCGGATTCCTTGTTCTTCCTTCTTATAGTATCCCAGGTAGTATTAGGGAGACCCCTTTGCAGGGGACCCTTCTTAACCCTACATATGGCTCTCTTAAAAGGGGCCTGATTGAGCGGGTCTCTATCCCCAAGGGCCACCCTAATCCTAACTCTTATAGTATACATCGAAATCCACAGAACAGCTATTTCCCATTTTCGAGGATTCCTTGTTATCGTGTTGTTGATTTTTTACAGGTAGATCCTGTTGAACTCTTTCATACACCTCGGTCACCTCGGTTAGATGCTCCAAACAGCAAAAGGGGCTTGCCCCTTCGACGTGCAAGTTGCACTGTATTTACAGCCTGTAGACAGAGAAACGGAGAGAGAGCGAGAGAAGAGAAAGAGAGACTTAGAGGGCACGTGTTTGTGTTTGTGTGGGCGTATTGGGGTTCTGCAGAAGTTCTTTGCTTCCGGTGACGGCCGGGGCATTTCAGGTTTTACTGTGCGGCTCCATCCTTAGCAGTTAATTACGAGCGAGTGAAAAGAAATGCAGAGAACACCATTTTGCCCTCTTGCAGCTTTCAATCCTAAACCGCTAAACCGACCGTAAACCCCTAAACCCGTAAACCCTACACGCTCAAAGCCAGTCATCGGAATGACACTGCAAGTAGTCGACGGCCTTCGTGCTGCTACTGGTCTTGATAGTACCAGCTGCACAATGGCACTTAGGAGCATATTGTTGCGTCGGTGCCTGCGCCTTGGACGAGAACACTGAATCGTGGTTCGATTATGAGCCAATGTTCGCCCTTGTGTTCCTTGCTGTGCTCTTGGGTTCACTACGACCACGGCAGCTACTACTGTTGATGATATAAATCCTGCATTACCTTGGACCCTAAAGTACGATATTTTTATGGTATATTCCTTACTATGGGTAATGCAGGATTTATATCATCAACTGTACCACGACGGCGACGAAGAAGAAGACTAAAGGATCAGGCAATCGCCAGTCTCTCATTGCCACTGCCTCCCCTCGCCTGAGGTTGTAGAGTCTAGGGTTCAATCATTTGGAAAGAGGCATAGCCCTTCAAACCCTATATGCTCTACACCTTACACTGCACCCAAACCCCAAGCCCCAAAACCCAGGCCCTAAACGCTAAACCCTAAAGCCCTATACACCCTAAAACCTAAACCCCTTACCCCCAAAGCCGAGGCCCTAAACCCTATAGCGCTGCGTCGGCTGTGTGCCAGGCACATCCTGCCAGGATGCAGATCTCACCCATCCGAGGGGCGAGAATGGAGGCCGCTTAGGGATTCACCTCTGCGTGCGGAATTAGGGCTTGGGCATTAGGGTTGTGTGTTCCGTATTCAGTTCAATCATGTTTTGTAACGATGGGTAAAGTTTCCAGGGCTGAAGGGTAGAGTCCAGGAAGTGGTGCTAAACCTACACGCTAAACTGTAGACCCTAAAGTGAGACTCTGCATGTTCTGTTCTGCTATGGCAGGTGCAGCTATCCTCCAGACCCCTGTACTGCCATTCCTGATGGGGTGCAGAAAAGGAATGTACATGTGTGCGTGCTCATGTATGTGAACCCGAAGGCCCTAAAACCTAAACCCTTAAATCCCCGAAGCCCTAAACCCCTAAACCCTGCCCCATAAACCCAAAGCCCAAAAGCCTAAACCCCCAAGCCCTAAACCTAAGGGTCCATGTACCCAAATAGTAGATACTTTGGCCCCAAAGTACCCAAATAGGGACTATGTTAAGGCCAAAGTATCTTATCTACTATTTGGGTACATGGACCCTTAGGGTAAACCGTCCGCCTGCTCAGCCAGGCTCTGTCGATCTGGCCTGCCTTGAAGATGCGGATCAGACTTTGCACTTGATCCTGGGTCCTTGTTGGGTACAATTTTACATGTTTGTTCTAGTAAAACCCTAGTAAGGATTAAAAATGACCATGTTTAATATGGCCCCAACACAGAACCAGGATCCAACGCCGAGCCAAAGCCAAAGAAGCGTCTCGCAGCATCGGGCTTCCAAGGGGGAGATCTTCCCAAAGGGTCCGAGTAACAGCATAGCATATACTTGTGCGGCCCAAGTATCTACTAACTAGCCCATTATATATACTGGTACATGGAACCTCTGTGTTTTACAGTAGTTCGTACGGTTTTTCTTCTAAACAATGTGTTGGTGTAACATGTTTTGGAGCTTAGGGCCGTGCAGAGCCCGAGCAGCGCCCTCAAGTTAGTGCAATCAGTGCAAGGAAGCGAAGCGAGTGAACGAGTAATTCAGGGTTTAGGGTTTAGGGTGCATCCATTTGAGGCGCATTGTGCAAACCATTTGACGCAATCAGAATAAGGAGCGTGTGGTTTGGTCTAGGTGCTCTGAGAGCGGAGTGGACTGGAGGGACGACCAAGACTCACTGATGCCAGCAGCTAGCGGCATCACCTTCAGCCCTCAAGCGATTAAGGAGAGAAAGAGAGAAACACAAGTAATTAGTGGCTCCGCGCCGCTTTTGTGCACTCTTCCGGATCGCACAAGTCTTTCCGCCGCGGCGATCAAGTCTTGCCGAAGGCCTGCTTCTGGGTCTTTTAGCCCTGTTGTCCTACGGCGTGGAAAACCTCGAGTCGTTAATGGTGCCTTCTCTGTGGTCGTATTCCATGCTGGTTTTTGTTGTTCACACGGTGCGATCATATTTAATGCAACCGGAAACACAGCACACCCTGAAATTCAAGCGGTGCATGTTCGTTTATTTGCTTGAAACGTTCGTAACAGAAGACCATGCTCAGTTAACGCAGTCAGCAAGTGAAGACAGCCGTGCGTTCCTGCGTCGCTGGCATCCTTGACCGTACGCGATATGTTCCACATGCGATGCGCGAGTGAGCACAAGCAATCTTGCACGAACCAATTGTCACGTGTTGCGTGGTCCTTCCCACAATTGGTTTCGCCGGGGGTGTGGGGGCTGGGGGTGGTGGGTGGGGAGGAGTCCAAAGCAACGACAGAATGCCCAGAAGCGAGTGGTGCTCAATTGCCACCTGGAACGACTTATTGATGAAGCCCTTCTTTGAGGCACGGAGAACTTTAAACCCTTAATGGCCCTCACACCTGGGTCCTTGTTGGATACAATTTTACATTTTTGTTATAATAAAACCCTAATAAGGATTAAAAATGATCATTTTTGATATGGCCTCAACAGGGAACCAGACACTGCTTCAATGATTCACAAAACCCCATAAACTTCCCAGAACCCAAGCCGAGCCCCGGTTCAGGTTTAGTGTTCAGGGCTTTCGGGCCTCCCCTCTCAACTAAACCATAGACCCGGGCAGCGCTACCCCCCGAAAGGCCCCAAAACTCCTATGAAGCCCTAGACCGCAAACCCCCTAAACCCGAAGCCCTAAACCATTAGATAAGATTTTTTATGTAAGATGGCTAAAACGCCTTGAATCTGAATTCAAGGCTGCAGAGACGACCTCGCCTCCACCTCTCCCGGATCACCGGGAGGTGCACCGGGCAAGCTTTCTTGAAGATGGTGGTGCTTTGTAGGATGGTTTGGCTTTGCAGTTCCTCATTTGGGCTTTGTAGTGTCATTTGGGCGTGTTGTGGGATTGACAGTCTTGCTTTCTATATGGCCCTAATCAGGTGCGTAGGTTATTCGGGGTTCAGGTATATTATTCCGGATCTACATCTACTTTCCCTAAACCCTAAACTACCTTGGTTACAAGGCTAGGAAATAGCTCGAAATCTGTGAGTCGCAGAAGTGCGCAAGTTTGAGGCATGCAGTTCAACACGGTATAGGGTTCAGCGTTTGGGTTTAGGGTTCAGGGGTTAAGGGTTTACGGTTTAGGGGTGTTTAGTAAACAACCCTGGCTATGCATAGCTGTTGGAATTGGGGTGTTGGATATTTAAGGGCTGCCAACTTTACAACGACTGAACCCAATGCGCGGAAGAAGCAACGATTTCAGTACAAGCGTCAGCAACTTCAATCAACAACATGTCTTCCATAGAAAGTCACCACGGCAACGTTCGATGCTCAACGGGCAATCACAAGACATCATATTATATCAAACAACATCATAGCACCCCTTCCCTGAACAACATCATTGGCCCTCTTCCGTACACTACAAACCCCACGACAAACCCTAGACCGAACAACAAGCAATAGTAATCCGCACGAAGCAAAGTGCAGGCTTGTGGAAACCCTTATTTACAAATCCAATTGTTGTAGAGACACCCTCACCCTTATAGAAACTCGAAATGTGATGAATCCCTGGCGCTTTCGAACTCATGCAGTTGGAAGACGGCGTGAAAGAATCAACCCTGCCATAAACCCCCTAAACGCAGGACGCGGCTGTCAGACGGGGTCTGTTGCCCCTGGCCGCACGTCTCGACCTGGCACTGGGTAGCCTGCTCGGGCTGGTGCAGTGGTCTCCGGCGACTGGGCATCGTATGGATATAATGTAGTGTAGCAATTGAGGGAGAATTTCCAGCATTCCAGGTAAATTAGCTTCTTTGACCGACCGATGTCCGTGAATGATATTTAGGGGTCAGATTACTTGATAACACGCTCCTCAGGGTTCCTTATCATATTAAAAACCGTTAGACGAAGCCCAAGCACCTGTGGGATTCACGCGGGTTTCGAGTTCCATTCGGTGCAGGCGCCATAAGGATGTTGCCAGGGTTCTATGCTCGCGTAAGCACAGAGATGTGCATGTGTGTGTGTACCTGTATGTGTATATGTACACATATATATATACACATGCACATATCGTATGTCATATTTGCGTATGTATGTATGTATGTATGCATGCATGCATGCATGCATGCATGCATGTATGTATGTATGTATGTATGTATGTATGTGCGTATGTATGTACGTATGCATGTATGCATGTAATGCATGTATGCATGTATGTACGTGTGTACATATGTACGTATGTACGAATGTATGTATGTATGCATGTATGTATGTGTGTATATATATATATTATGCATGCATTTGTACTTATGCATTGTATGCATATGTACGTGTGCACAGTTCATCTATGTCTATACCAGTTCATAGCAGCGTTTCAGTTCCAATCATATCATATAATATCATGTCATATCATATCATATCATATCATATCATATATTGTATATATACCTCCTCCCTACTTATATACACATATACATATATATATATATAAGCATTCACGCATACATACACAACTTACAACTAAAGAACATGTAGAAAGCTAAATGTGCTATGAGTATTTGTACCTCCACCTACTTGTCACGGCTTTTGCATAGCGTGCCAAGTATTGATGTCGAGCTTTTTTTTCTCGGGGTTGAACCTGGGTATGTTGCTTGCAGACTAAGAGAATTAATGTCGTTTAGTTTTCGGGCTCAGCAGCTTAAGTCCAGTGGAAGGCGCAAGGTATCTCTCTAAGGTCCAAGTACCCAAAGAGTCATATACTCTCCCAACAAAGTAACCTACAGAACTACTGCCCGAATCCTAAGTACCTAATTGCAGGGTCCTTTGGACCCTTAGGGTCCCCCCAAAACCCTAAACCCCTAAACACCTAAACCCAAAAGCCCCTAAACCCTAAACCCCTAAACCCTAAACCCCTAAACCCCTAAGCCCTAAACCCCCAAAACCCAAGAAGCAGCAAGAGCTGCTTGAGGCGTGGGGGGTTGGGGCTTTCAATCGGTCTCAACCTGGTTCCCGAGTGCTCCAGGCCCTGGAGCTTTCAAGAGCCAAAGAAAGGCCCTTGTCAGTGCGGTTTAGAGTTTAGGGTTTAGAGTTCAGGGTTTGGGGCTTAGGGTTTAGGGTTTAGAGTTTAGGGTTTAGAGTTTAGAGTTTAGAGCTTAGAGTTTAGGGTTTAGGGTTTAGCATTTAGTGTTTAGAGTCTAGGGTTCAGGGTTTAGAGTTTAGGTTTTTGGGTATAGGGAACTTAAGCTGCCCTTCTGGAGTCTGGAGTTTGCTTTCCGAAAGGTAGCGAAAGCCCTCAACGCACCCGAGGCCCTTCATGGGGCTGCGCCGATGCACCCGAGTGCAAAGAATCTTGGCAAAACAGTCCTTCTAAACCCTAGACACTACAAGCCTAAACAGTACAAACCCTACGTCAAACCAAAACCAGACAAACCCTATAACCCTAAGCCCTACAAACCCCATAGTAGAAGCCACAAAGTTGGAATATCATTATCCTCATGCTCTTAAGGTAAAGCATGCAATCCTCCTAAATCCATGTTCCAGCTTTCTGGGGTTCACTAAACCCTAAACCCCAAACCCCAAAGACTTTTGGCAAATCTTTCAACTTCATTGCCCCGCCCCGACCAACCCCGAGAGGGTTGCTTGAGGTTAATTCTTAAAGCACTCTACGGTTTCCATTTAGCTTTTCGGGTTTAGGGTTTAAGGGTTTGGGGTTTTGGGCAATGTTTGCTCGAGGGTTGAAGCAAATGGTAGGATTTCGGGTGATACCCTGTTCAGAATTCCCACTGGTAAGGTAAACCCTTAAGGCCACATCCTCAACCCTAGACCCCTACACCCTAAATCCTAAATCCGAAAGCCTAAACCCTAAACCCTAAACCCCTAAACCCCTAAACCCTAAACCCCTAACCCCTAAACCCTAAAACCTAAACCCCTAATTTGGGTATCTGGGAACCCCGGCCTCCCGATTTCTTCATTCCGTACACGCTCGTTACGGCCAGTCGTGTTGTTTGGGGGGTTTAGGGTTTAGGCTACAGCTCAAGCGGATTCTCCGGCTTAGTTACGATTCAGGGTTTATGGCGTAAAAGCAAACCCAAAACCCTAAACCCTGGTCACGAAGCCGTGTTACTTCAATCCAGTATTTTGTACGCATGGGATCAAAACTGCCTTGGAGCAAGCTCTTTCGTTTGGGCCGAAAGTTCGGTGGATGGTCGTGACTCCAGCGCGCTACAAAATGCTGTTGCCGGAAGACCGCTTCTCTATTCGAATTCCCCGAGTGCGAACGGCCCAAGGCCGGATGTCAGCATGGCACTTAACATTCTCATCCCGAGCGTTTGCCAATAACGCATATGTGGCATTGACGGAACTGAAAGTCAATGTACAGAAGCCGGCACGCCATGTGAGTCGAGAGGACTCATCTGGTGCCGCAACGGAGCGCAGCTCCGAAAATAATGATTGGGTCGATCAGTCTCAAGGTATGGACGACGTGGGTCCCTTAAAAAAAAGCCCTGGTCAGACAGATCGGGCAGTTGCAAAATGGAGCTCAACAAAATATAAGCTAAAACCCTAAAACGTAAGCCCTGAACTATAAGTTCAGGGGCTCGATGTTCAACAGGCTATGGGAGTTTACTTCAGGGTAGTAGGAGTGTCCACAAGCCCCTGAAAGCGCCAAGAGCCTGCAACCCCTGAAGCATAAGCCCTAAAACAAGCAGCCCTCAGGGTTTAGGGTTTGGGGGTTTAGGGTAACCCTAAACCCCCAAACCCTATGGTTATGAACGCTAGAGGATGCATGCCCTAAACTCCCTGCTGTATCTATTGCCACGGTTGATGATATAAATCCTGCATTAGCCATAGTAAGGGATATACCATAATTTCCATAGTTAAGGATCCTTAAGGTAATGCAGCATTTATGTCATCAACAGTAGTATATATGGCGTTATTTGCAAAGATTTTCAAACTATTCTCAGGTCTCTAGTAGTATTGTCGATTTCTTTGTCCATGAGAACGCCCAGGCGATCTTTGGCGCAGACCTGGGCATCTCGTTTGCTGGAGGCGAGCAGCCTCCGTGAGACAGTGCAGAGTTGGCTTCAGGACCCCGGAGGTTTTCGGGGTTTAAGGAAGCTTCCTGGGTCTCCCAGAGGAAGTACCCTTTTGCATCTTTTTGTAGTGGGGTCTGCATTAAAGTCCCGACATCAGAAAAAGCATCGCTCTTATAGTTAAGGGGCTACTGGAAAACCTCGCTTTTCAATGGAGAGTACCATAGGCCCCAGGCCGTCCTAGGCGTTAAACATGGCAGGAAAGAGAAGGTTTAGGGTTGAGCGGTTGTCTGTCAGCGCTTTCGGACTTCGGGACTGGGCGATGTGCAAGGTTTTTGTTTTAGGGTTCACCCTATAGGAAGCCCCAGAAAGTTGGAAACCGGATTAAGGACAAATAGTGCTGGGATTCCCTATACATTACTCTTGAGGATTGAGGCTATTGGGTTTCCAATTTTTGGGCTTCTACTGTAAGGCTCTTATTGCTGTTATGGGCTTTCTAGGGGAAGGTTTGGGCTTTGGGGGCTAAGGTTTGGGCTTTCACTACGGTTGCTGATATAATTCCTGCATTAGCCCTAATAAGGAATATACCATAATCCCCCATAGTTTAGGGTCCTTCAGGTAATGCAGGATTTATATCATCAACAGTATGGGGGTCCATGAGCCTTTGAGTTTAGATTCGGGCCTGCTAAGGCGATTGCCATGCAGAGTTAGCGTAAGGCTCGGGATTTTACGAGGTTTGTATCGACTTGTCTCTAAGGTGCCATAGGGGTTTGGGGAAGGGTGCCATAGGGTTTTTTGGAAGTTTAGGGTGTAGGGGTTTGGGTTTTGGAGTTTTGGGGTTTAGGTTTCGGGTCTTCGTCTGGCCCCATGATTAGTTCCCTTTTGGTGATGATCTTGCCTCCTTTCCAAACCATGAAAGGTGTTGGCACGTATGATGAGCAAACTTGTTTCACAACAGTTTGAGGTTGGGCGGCCGGGTCTTGGATGCCAGATAGGGTTTCGGATTTGGGGTTTGGAGGTACGAGCCCAAGACCAAAATCAACAGAGGAAGGTTTCTTGCTGTAGGAATTCTCGAAAAGCCAGGCTTAAGCAACTGCTGAGAAGCCCTATGTATATTCATCCCAAGCCCTAAACCTGGAACCCTGAACCAAAACGCTCAACCCGGAACCCTAAACCCTAAACCTTCAGCCCGAAACCCTAAACCTAAACCCTAAAACCCCAAAAACCCTAAACCCTAAAGCCCCAAAACCCTAAAGCCCCCTAAGCCCTGAGCCCTAAACCCCAACAGAAGCCCTACCCCTTGGCATCAAAATAGCCCAAAAGCCTTATATAATAGGGTCTTTGGGCCCAAAAGCCTTAAAATATGAGTCCTTTGAGGGTAAGGGTACTTCATCCACTGCCCAAAGCTCCCCTAAACCCTAAACTCTAAACCTTAAACCCTAAACCCTATAAACACTAAACTCTAAATCTTCCAGGACCTGCGCCAGGTGCCTTCTCGCTTGAGGCGGCCTCACTTGCGGTTTAGGGCTTAAGGCTTAGAGGCCTAGGGCTCAGGGCTTAAACCCTAAACCCCTAAACCCCTAAACTCCTCGGCCCTAAACCCTAAAACCCCTAAACCCTGATCCCCTGAACCCCTAAACCCTTAAACCCCTAAACCCTAAACCCCTAAATCCTAAACCCTTAAACCCCTAAATCCTAAACCCTAAGGTTGAGGGTTCAGGGTTTAAGGCTCAGGGTCTCTAGACCCTTCAAGCTCGAATAGAAGCCTCATAGGGCCCTTGAAAGCACTGCGGATTAGGGTTTAGGGGTTTAGGGGTTTTAGGGTTTAGGGTTTAGGGTTTTAGGGTTTAGGGTTTCGGGGTTTAGGGGTTTAGGGTTTAGGGTTTAGGGAGCTTGGGGTCTATAGAACCCATGAAGCCCAGAGGCTAAAACAAAAAAAACATATATATATATATACATATATATATATGCATGCACATATACATACATATGTATATATATATATACACGGCCATAATGCTCCGAAAGCAAAAGACCATCCTTAGCAAGGTTATACGGAGCTCATGATGGTAATATGCTGGGAGCCTCTGGGAAAGCGGCCTTTGGGGGCTTTAGGGCTTTAAGTTTGAGAGCGGCCTGCCATGGGGCC
>CAJNJA010007910.1:555-15807 GCA_905231915.1 Symbiodinium necroappetens
AGGGTTTAGGGTTTGGGATTTTTTTTGGTGTTTGGGCTATAGGGCTTTGGGTTTTGGGTTGGGTGCTCCCTCTAAGAAATCCGAACAGTGTCAGCACAGGTATCCTGAGACGTGGCGAGCTGGTTGGCCACACGGATGCCGTGTGGTCGCTGCAGCATCATGCACATTTGCCCGGGCCCAATCAGAGGTGAAAGACTCCCGTTATAAGTTTACCTTAGGGTTCGGAATTGTTAATATCTCCCCCCAAAACCCTAAACCGTAAACCCTAAACCGACTATCTCCATATGTGGTAGCAAGAATAGCACTAAGAGTTCTCCATGTCTTTCGATTTCAGGGAGCTTGCGGCTTCATGGTCCCATCCCAAAGCCCTCGTGACGAATCCCGACCTGTCAACTCTTTCGGGCTTTGGGGCTTTAGGGTTTTAGGGTTGAGGGTTTTAGGGTTTAGGGTTCAGAACCTGAGCAAGCCCTCTAAGCCCCCAACTCTCCCCACCCTAAGCCCCCGCAACTCTGACGCCTGACCCTACACCCTAAACCCTTAGGGAGCTTGAGGGAACCTAAGGGAGGTCTAGGGATAATTGTGGATTATTGGGTTAAATACCCCTCTTAGAACCCCTCCCTTACGGATCCCAGAACTAACCCTTATATAGCCTTCAACCCCGAGCCTTCAACCTAAACCCCCCAACACCCGAACCTAAATCCCCCGCCTTGCCCTTGCCAAAGCCCTCAACCCGAACCCTAAACTCTAAGCCCTACACCCTAAACCCGAAACCCGAACCCGAAACCCTAAACCCTAAGCCCTAAACCCAAAACTCGAACCCTAAACCCTAAACCCTGAACCTAAACCCTAAAGCGTAAACCCTAAACCCTAAACTCGAACCCTAAACCCTGAAATCTAAAACCCTAAAGCGTAAACCCTAAACCCTGAAATCTAAACCCTAAAGCGTAAACCCTAAACCCGAACCCCAAACCCGAACCCTAAACCCTATCACTTTTCAGGCCTTACCTGGCGACGGCATCTTCGGACGGTCTTGTGGGCCTCTGGTCTGCTGAGGTCCTCAGCAGCCGGGGGGTAGAAGGGGCTCGGGGATTAGGGTTTTTAGGGGTTACAGGGATTAGGGTTGAGGGGGTTTATTTAGGGTTCAGGGATTGGGGCTTTTAGGGTTTAAGGTTTGGGATTGCGGTTTAGGGTTCAGGGGGGTTTAGCGCTTAGTGACGGAACCAGGCTTTCCTGCGCTTATACAAGGGTTCGTCCAGCTTCCGGTTGAAGTCAGACCAAGGCGCTCGAGTGCTTGGTACCCCGTGGTATCCAGGGTCCTACCAGGTTGGAGCGCCCCCCACACACTCAAAAAAAAAACCGCCGTTAATTGCGCCTTGTAAAGAAGATCGGGTAGTATTGGGCTATTGGGGCTTGGGATATACTCTACCCATAGGCTCCTTAGTAGTTCCTTTTTTGAGATTACCTTATAGGATTCTAAATATCAACCACAAAAAGGAGCTACTTAGGAGCCTACGGGTACTGTAGCGACCGTAGGTTGCGAGAACGACTGAGACGATATGGCGAATCCTCGATTCTCGCGTGGACCAGCTTCGCTAGGGCGCTGGCAGCGAATTCCCAAAGGGTCGGTCCTACGGGTTCTATAAGGGTTTGAAGTTTCCTTAGAGGGGTCTATAAGGGTTTCTATAGGGTTTAGGGTTTAGGGTACTATAGCGCTTCTAGATTGCTACTGTTGATGATAGAAATCCTGCATTACCCCATAATAAAGAATACACCATAATTCCCCTAGTTTAGGGTCCTTAACATAATGCAGGATTTATATCATCAACCGTATGTAATGTTATGGGGGATACTTCCCTAAATCATAACAGCAATTCTTGATATAGAAAGCCTACATTCTACTATATAGGTACATATAGGGCTCTCTGGAATTCTGGGCAGTGGGCAAGGAAAAACCCAGTGGTGCATGCACTACTTCTCTGTCCTGTGTAGATTATCGCTTGAAGGGTTTGAGAACCATATTATATATATAAAGATACATATATGTATATATACCTTTGTGTACTCCGCTGCGAAGCATCCCTGTCGTCCACGGACCAACTTAGGCTGAACCTTTTCCGCCCACATACTTCAGCTATGCGAAGTGTACCTCGGGGGATCGCTGCCAGCATTGCAATGGGGAGAGAGCCCGACCCCCCCTTTAACTCATGATACCCTAAGCAACGAATGTTCTTTAACTCATGATACCCTAGACCCTAAACCTCTCATGCTAGTAGGCCGTGAAGAAACAAGGAAATCCTTAGTTAAGCAGCTCTCTCTGTTCAGGTTCATGATGTCGGGCATAGCGGGTTCATAGAACGAACAAATCTGGGAGCATCAACAGTTGGAGTTTAGGGCTTCGCTTTGTGGTATGTGACAGTATGGGCACGCGGGTTAGCATGATCCTATATCATAACACTTAACCGTTCTCGTAGCTCAATGATGAACAGCCCTCATATGTTTGGGGGGGTCTTGGTTTCAAAATTTGGCAATAGTAAACAGGATACTGTGTATTACCCTTGCGTTATGACTATAGACACCTGTTTGATTGAGCGCTCTTTCTTGAAGGACCCGAATCTTCGTTTCTCTATCATAAACTAACTGTATTTATTGAAGGATGTTTGTTAATCGGGGTGTACATGACGTTCAACAATTCAGCCCTGAACCCTCATCGTCCTAAGCCCTAATCCCTAAACCCGATAATCCCTAAACCCTAAACGTGTGAACAAAGTTGTTCAGACTCAGACCCCTGTGTCAGGCGGATGCGCTGACGAGAGGGGGCTGCCGAATGCAGGCCGCGAGCTCTTGAAGCAAAGCTGTTGAGCCTTGGGAAGCTCTTAGAGGTATATTCTTAGGCCCTTACAAGCTAGTTTTTTTAATAAGATAAGGGTGACTTTAAGGGGCGCTGCAAGTCGCAGATCTTCTTTCTTCGGGGTTTGGGTTGAGGGTGTGGGTGTAGCGTGGTTATTATGAGCGATTTCTCGTAGGGGGTTCTGTGGATTGTTGCAGCTGCAGGGGGGGTCAAGGACTTTGGGGCTTAGATGCTCGGCTGTGGTTGTCGAGTCTGCCGGTCACTGTTGCGCGTGGGGCTCAGGCATTGTATCTTCCAAGACCCCTGAATCAGTAATTCACAGTGTATGCATGTGTGTATGTGTGCGTATGTATGAATGTATGCATGCATGTATGTATGTATGTATGTACATATGTACGTGTAAAAATGTATAAATACAAGTTACTGCAAATTTCTGTATACTGTATAGGTGTATGTCTACTTATGCAACTTTAGATATAGACATGCAGTCTTTCATGCATGCATGCAGACAGAAATAGTATATATATATATATTTATATTTATATATATATAAACACACGCACACACACACACACATATGCAGAAACCTCGCTGTATCCGGCACTCGAGAGATCTTGGCAGGGTTTATGGTTGATTTTTCCGGATTCCCGATTTCAGCTGTAGGGGTGCAGGTGCATCGAAACTACAATAGGTCTTCCGGTAATTTTGAGGCGCGGGTGTTACTCCATCATATAGGTCAGGTTTGCGAAAACATGTTATGTTTTGTCGCCTGGCCAGATCTTCAGGACGGTCCGTCTAGCACTTCTAGCACAATGTTCGCGAGTCGTCGTGTTGTTTGCGCAGTTTTAACGGTGATGGGAGTGTAGGTGTTCAGGCTTCAATTGCTGCACGGCCAGCCAACTGTCTCGAAAGCTTCATGCCAACCGGAACATGAGGATAACTATAGCCCTAAACCCTAAACCCTAGGGTTTAGGGTTTATAGGGTTTGATCAGCCGTTCGTGCCTCCTGAAGAAGAATGCCAGTATCTGAGTATATCAGTTGAAGCTACTTCCCGAGGCTGACCTTAGTTGCACACAGTCTTAGACTTTGAGTCAGTGTAAGATGGGCCTAGAGCCTGGGATATTCTATAATACACATTATTCCTAGAGCCTAGGATATTCTATAATACATCATTGCATCTGCTCGTCTTGGATTCTGGGAGTCGGGATCCATGGGGTTTGGAGGCCAAAACAAAACCAAACTCCTCAAAAGTTCAAAGCTGCCTAATTGAAACAGAATTCAACATATCGGAAAGTTGAAAGTTGCTTAATTAAAACAGAATTCAACATGTCGGAAGTCAAAGTTGCGAGCCATGTGGCGCGACTTTTTGTTGGAATGTTCATGTGTCAATCAATCCGGACTCGCCAAAGAAACAAAGGGATGGTCTGATTTGTTTGGAAACATTTGAGTCGAAATGTGTCTTCAAACAATGTTCCAGACCATGTGCATCAATGACACGACATGCGCAGAAGCATTTCTTAAGTGACTAAATACATGAAATACTCGAAAATGTGTCTTGGAATGAAATGCGCATTGCCAGTGCTACAGTGAAGAAATACATCGCTTGAGTCAAAAGTCAAATGTGTCTTTTCATGAAGTCTGCAGGACCATTTGTGACACAAACAAACAAGTTACGTAAGTCACGTCATGTTCTCCACATGAGATGCTGTTTCGGCCATTATTTGATCCTATTGCTGACGTTGGTTTGATTTCGTTGGTTCCATGACGACTGCATTCGCAAGTGGTCTGAGTCCATAATGGTATGGAATTATGCTACTCAAACAAACTTGACAGGTACACGTGCATTACAATTTCAATTGCATGTGCACGGATCGAAAAACTCATAAGTTTTCAAAAGAATTCAATTTCCTTTGCATTGCCGCCACTCGAAAATTTGCCGCCGCTCGAAAAACTCAAAAGTTTTCACAAGTTCTCAAAATGCACCCAAAAGGCTTCAACAACACTCAAACCGATCATTCCGGTCTTGCCATTTTCTCCCAAAATCCTCAAAACGACCTCAACAGTTCTCAAAATGACTTCAGGAATGCTATTCGGCTTGCATTTTAATCCATGAGATTGCCAGGAACAAAGTCAAAAATGAGCATGACAAGTCTGAGGGGCATGCATGAGATTGCCATGGGCAATGTCAAGTTGAGCATGGGAACTTCACTTGATGGACCATTTGTGATGAGAGAAAATAAAGGAGAATACCATGAACGATGTCAACACGAACATGACGCGTTTGAGTAAAAAGCATGAGATTGACGCGTATCCAAAATCAGCCTGACTGATCTGAGGGAAGTACATGAGATTATCATGAACAGTGTCAAATATGAGCATTGGAATTTCACTTGATTGACCATTCGTGATGAGAAAGACATTCATGGGATTGCCATGAACAGTATCAAAATGAGCATGACAATCTGAGGAAAATGCATGAAGGTTGCCATGGACGATGTCAGATAGAGCATGAGAGCTTCAGTTGATTGACAATTGTGATGAGAAAAAACATGAGGTTGCCATGAACAATGGCACCTTTTGCATGGGAAATGTATGTAAGTTGAAGCTGCCGATGGTTCATTCATTACACGTTCAATTCCGGCTTGGACAGTTATTAGTTTACATCTTCCTTGTTATTCTTTTGTATATTTCGCGTGTTTGCGAATCTCCACTTTGATGCATGCTGCACGTTTCTGGATATGCCGAGCAGTCCCGTACATGGGTTTCTTCACTGTGATTTCGGCTTTTGAGAGAATTTTGAGAAAAGCAAGCCCCAGGATTCAAACCCATTGGATCCAACCCTCAAAACGAGCACACTGAATTATATATTGTGTATATATTTATATATATACACATACACTGTAATGTACTGCAATATGCATACTATACTAACTATGATGTACAGCAATTGCGCAGGCCTCCTTGATGCTCCGGCAGCCTGGTGGAGGCAGTTCCATCGCCAACTGGAGACTTTTCGGGTGTATATCTCAGGGAATGGATCCAAAGACTCGGGGCTAAGGGTTTCGCGCGCATCCTTTTTGCTAAGATTAAGGCACGGAATCGGTTCCTCGAACAAACGGGAGACAGGCTCATCTGCAACTCTTACCCGGCCGGTGGATCGTGGAAGTCATAGGTTCTTAAAGCGACCATAGTGGGAACCCCAACCCTGCCGGGCCTGGTGTTATTAATGATGGATTCGTAATAAGCCTTCTTACAGTCCCTGATATACATAATGGTAGACCCCAAGAATCTCTTCTAGGCATGTTGCAGAGCTCATCAGCTGGATGTATGCTTCATACCATGCCAAAGTTACTAAACCCGAAACCTTCAAATGCTAGAGTCTGCTAGAGACAGTTAAATAATATCAGTCCCGAAACTACCGGCCCTAACTTCCTCTAGTAGCCTATCGTCCCAGTCCTATAGCAGCCTGAAGCCCAAAACCCCAAACCCTGAATTCTTAATCCCAAACGCTATAAACTGGGAGTTTCCCACAAGAGGAAACACAATATATTCAAAACCAGAGACTACATCTACGAGACCTCCGAAACCGAAAGAAGCCCCTCGGAGAAAAGCCTTCAACAAAGAAGCACAAACACTACAAACAAGCCCGAAACCCCTAGAGCCGTAGCCGTAAACCATAAGCTGTAGGAAACCCTTCAAGCTTAATGGCACCCCGAACCAGCCTTCCAGATCCTTCGAAAGGACCCTCCTAAACCTTAAACCCTAAACCCTATAAACCCTAAACCCTAATCCTTAAACCCTGAACCCCAAACCCTATAAACCCCAAGCCCTGATCCCTAAACCCTGAACCCTAAACCCTATAAACCCTAAACCCTAATCCCTAAACCCTGAACCCTAAACCTTGAACCCTAGACCCACAAACAAAAGCCCTCAGAAAAACAAAGCCTTGAACCCCAGACCCATAAAAAAGCCCTCAGACAAAAAACAAAAAACCTTGAACCCTAAGGACCACAAAAAAAAGGCCCTCAGACCGACTTCTGCCAGGGTCATCCGAGGAGTTGGACGTGCCGACGACTGTCTGCTGGGCGCCTTCGCGGGCAGAAGTTGGAGGGTCCCTATTTTGGCTCTCAGGGTTCTGTCACTATTTTTGCTATTGTTACTATTGTTACTATTATTGCGATAGTTACTATTATTTTTCATTATTGTGTTATAAGTCCAACAGTGAAGTATGAGGCTACTATACGTGTTTTAGTATGGTTTAGGATTTGGGGTTCTTGGGCTTTCAGCTTCAGGATTTTAGGGCATCAACCGTGACGAAAGCCCGAAGCCTCTGAACATGCCGGAAGGTAAGTTTTCGGAAGACCCCAGATCCTACACCTTAAACCCAAAATCCATCTAAGATAGTTGTATGAATATAGCTCATAGTGCTATTCAAGTACCCCGAGGGTCCCTCATGGAAGGTTTCAGTATCCAATCCCCGACGCCCTAGTTGGGATCATTTCAGGCTTCGTTAGTTCACGTCCGGGGACCTTGTCACAAGCTCCTTCTTGGGCTGCGACGCCGAATAGAAGTGGGCGGCTTTTGAGCAAAGACTCATATTCCACTTCAAGTTCGAGCAAGGCCTGCTGAAGACAAGCTCCCTCCGAACCAAACCTTAAACCCCTAAGCCCTACCCATAGGCTCCCAAGTAGTTCCTTTTTAGAATCCTAAAAAGGAACTACCAAGGAGCCTATGGGTAAGCCCTAAACCCTAAACCCTAAACCCTAAGCCCTAAACCCTAAACCCTAAACCTCAAACGGAACCTGCTAACTCTCAGACGGAACCTGCTAACTGCTTTTTTACTTGCAGTAGCGGTCCCAATACCTTTTCACCACGAGTATTAGGACCGCCTTTGTTTGCTGGCTCGGAGTTTTTGGTTGAGATCCTACGGTAGCTGCCCGGATCTGGGGGCCAACGGTTTAGGGTTTAGGGCTTAGGGTTTAGGGTTTTGGGTTTGGGGTTTTGGGTTTAGGGTTTTGGGTTTGGGGTTTTGGGTTTAGGGTTTTGGGTTTAGTTTAGGGTTTAGGGTTTAGAGGGCTTAAGTTCATTCCCAGAACAAGAACTGCTCCATTATGAGGCCCGGCATTTTGTTCCCTAAGACCTCAGCTCCTAAACCTTTATGTAACCCCGTTCCATGCCCACACCCGCAACTATCATCTGTGAGCCCTCTGAGATAGTTTGGGCAGGCCGTCGGTGAACCGTCATTTACAGAGGGAGAGAGAGAGAGAGATAGAGACAGGGGGACAGAGATTCAGAGAGGCTGAGAGAAGAGACAGAGACGAAGACCTCGACAGAGCCCTCAGCAGTGAATCCTCCCAAAACCCTGAACACTAAAACTCCTGAAACTAGGGCCCAGCTTAAAACCCGAAACCGGAAGCCCTAAACCCTAAAGCCCTAAACCCTAAAGCCCTCAGAAAACCTGGGCTCGGAAGGTGCCCGCGGATACCACTCGCTTGCTGGCGGGCTATGTGTCCTCCAGGCCGTGACAGCGAAAGATTCGGGGATTGGATGTTTAGGATTTAGGGTTTAGGGTTCAGGATTTAGGGTTTAGGATTGAGGGCTTAGGGTTTAGGATTTAGGGTTTAGGATTTAGGGTTTAGGGTTCAGAACTTAGGGTTTAGGGTGTAGAGCCTGAGGGGCAAAGGGTTTAGGCTTTATGCTAGCTCATGGGTTTGGGGGTTTAGCGTCTATTAGAGTTTTGTTATATATATATATATACATATATATATATGGCTTCAGACGCACCAGG
Organism: Symbiodinium necroappetens; assembly: GCA_905231915.1. Classification (NCBI taxonomy): domain Eukaryota; class Dinophyceae; order Suessiales; family Symbiodiniaceae; genus Symbiodinium; species Symbiodinium necroappetens. The sequence goes on from CAJNJA010007910.1 coordinate 9,193, forward strand.
ACGACCTGAAGAGCGTCTTTTGACGACAGAGTGAGATGGCCATGTCCACGGAAGTGCAGTGGGACAATGCTCGCGGTTCAGGATTAACACATAGAAACCGTTACACACTAAACCTCTAAAGCCCTAAAGCCTAAGCAGTGGTTTCAACACTTCAACTCCCCCAGCGGTAAACCTGGACTTTTTGTCCAGTCCACTATGGTTTTCGGCCCTAAACATCTACGCACCTTCACCTAACCAGTGCTCCCTAGACGCCTACACTGACTGTAGCCGCTGACCACCCACTACTAGTAGAAATTCCAAAACCTCCGCAGCGTAATGGTTCATGCCCCAAAGGGTCCAAAGTACCGATATATAGTCATGTAGTAGAATGTTTCTGTATTAGGAATTGCGGTTAAGATATAGGGAAGTATCCGCCATAACAGTACAAAAGACCCTTCGGGCGCTGATGGTAGCTCTTTGGCCCTGCGTAAACTCGGCAACTCAAAGGGCCCCCATGTCCCAACACCCAACTGCAGAACCCTAAACCTCAAAGTTATAGCCTTAACCCCCTAAGCCCCCAACACCCTGAACCCCCCAAAGCCTTAACCCCCGAAACCCTATAATGAACCCGAACACCCCTAAACCCCTAAAGCCCTAAACCCTAGAGAGCCTATACTGAACCCACCCTAAAACCTAAAGCCCTAAACCCTAGAGAGCCTATAATGGACCCACCCTAAACCCTAAAACCCTACTAAACCCTATAGACCCTATAATGAACCCACCCCAAATCCTACCCTAAACCCTAGAGACCCTATAGTGGACCGCCAGGATCGCCGTGTTTGACGTGCGGAAGGGTACGCAGGCCGGGTACCTGAAGAAGCTTTGCTCTCGAGCTGAGGGTTTGGGTGTAGGGTTTAGAGTCTGGGGTTTATGGTTTGGGGTTCATGTGCTAAGTACTCTATTAGGGACGTAGGGTTCCTTATGCCAGAGTTATATATTATGTCGTACTATAATATTCACCAAAACCCGGTTATAATCACTGAGACCCTGTTATTGTGGACATATGTTGGCTGAAGGGGTGCAGAGGTAGGTACTGCAAGGCCAACAGTATATAGGTACTTCCCTAAATTAGGGTCCCGTTTTAGGTCCGCAAAATAGTACTGCACCCCTTCAAAAAGGACCCTAAACGGGACCCTAATTTAAAGAACTACCCATCTAGAACCCTTATAGTGCCCTTGCAGAAACCCTCATACATCAAGGGGACCTTAATCTGGAGAATTTACCATCCAAAACTCTTATGGTAGCCTTAAAGGAGCCCTTATAGATCCCTTTAAGGAAGCCCAAAGGCGGACCCCCTCAACCCTCAACCCTAAACCGAGCTGAGAGAGCTACCCAGATAGGCACCCCGAGGTCCGGTTGACAGGATTGGGTTGCAAGGTATCTCATGCCTCTGGAGGAATACCCATAGGCTCCTTAGTAGGTCCTTTTTTGGGATTATCTTATAGCATTCTAAGTAGAAACCACAGAAAGGAGCTACTTAGGAGCCTCTGGAAGAAGAGAGTAGACTAGGGTTTCGGGTTTCGGGTTTAAGGTACCTGAAATGGAGCCTGGAGTCTGAATCAGGGCTACCTTACAAGTTGCCTTCGTACTGATGCGATAGTCGGGGAAGCCTGCCTGTCCGTTTTGCCATAGTATCATAAGGCATCCGCAATTCAGCTACATAGTAGTTGTTTAGGGTTAAGGCTTTAGGGGCTTAGGGTTTAGGGTTGTTTAGGGTTTAGGGCTTAGGGTTGTTTAGGGTTTGGGACACCGTAATTACTCGTTGGATCAAAGGTCTCGATCCTGGAGGGGCTCGGCCCCCAGAGCCTCGACCCAAACCCCCAGACAACCCCGTAGCATGCTAAGAGTGGTTCTGGGTAACAAGTTTAGGGCCAGAGGTCTTGGGGATTTCGGGGTTTGCAGGATTTTGGGTTCGGGGTCTGGGGCTGTACGTAAACGACATCCTGAGGCCTGCTGGATGGCCATGACGGTTGAGGGTTTCGGGTTCAGGGTTTAGGGTTTCGGGGTTCAGGGTTTAGGGTCTTAGGGTTTAGGGTTTGGGGACTTGGCCTTCATTATATAACACCCTAAACCCTAAACCCTAAACCCTATTATATAACACCCTAAAGCCGTACAGACTGCGATCCCGATAGATTGCGACACTGTTGCGCAGGTACTTGATCTCCTTCCTCCAGGCCTCGCTGTCCTAAGCGAGTGAGGTTCAGGGCTTCAGGGCTAAATCTACCTAGGCCCTCCATATACCCTCTAGTAGACCCTAAGTACCCCTTATTTGGGGACCAGATACCCTTATTTGAGGGTACAGGGAGGGTCCGGGTAAGGTTTCAGTCTCAGGCTTTTGTGGCAAAAGCAGGGCATTCGTATCAATTGTTCAGGGTTCCTTAGGGGGTTTTTGCTCAGATTTATCATTTAGATTTCGGGCATCGGTTTGGATCCCTTGAATTTAAGACCCCGGTGAGAGCTCTAAACCCTAAACCCCCAAACTCTAAACCGTAAACCCTAAACCCTAAACCCAAAACTGTAAGCCCTAAACCCTATAAACCCTAAACTCTAAACCCTATAAACCCTAAGCCCTAAACCCCTAAGCCCTAAGCCAAAACCCTACGCGTGGCCTCCGGCTCATCCCGTCCGGGCGCCTCAGCATCCCACGGCTGACTGGGTCAGGCCTGGAAGGCCATAGCAAACGACGACGACGCCAGAGACGGTTTGGATTTTTAGGATTTTTAGGGTTTAGGGTTTTAGGCTTTTAGGTTTTAGGCTTTTAGTGTTTTAGGCTTTTAGGGTTTTAGGTTTTAGGGTTCAGGGTTTTAGGGTTTAGGGTCAGGCTTTTAGGTTTTAGGGTTTAGGGTCTATGTACAGTCTTTGTAGTTCTTTGTTTTGGTTTAACCAACTTTGCGGTTAGGATCCTGTAATATGAAGGTGGTTAAACCAAAACGTGGAACGACAATGGAGACTGTTGGTAGGTTACCCACAGGCTCCTAAGTAGCTCCTTTTTCTGGGGTTTCTATTTAGAATCCTATAAGGTAATCTCAAACAGGAACTACTAAGGAGCCTATGGGTAGGCTCCTAAGTAGCTCCTTTTTGTGGATTGTATTTGGACTCCTATAAGGTAATCCCAAAAAGGAACTACTTGGGAGCCTATGGGTATGGGAAAGTTTTTGCGGTACTGCAAGGCGCTGACCCTACTGGTCCGGGGTGATCCCGAGGTCGTCACCATCCGCTGCGACGTGCACCAGCACGAGCAGAGTTGGCAGTGCCGTTTAGGGTTTAAGGTTTAGGGCTTTTAGGGTTTAGGGGTTTAGGGGTTTGGGGTTTAGGAGTTTAGGGTTTAGGGGTTTTTGGGGTTTTCGGTTTAGGGTTTTTAGGGTTTTTGGGGTTTAGGGTTTAGGGTTTAGGCTCAAATCTCGCCTGGCCAATCCCACGAATGGACCGTTGCAAGGCCAGTCTCGGCAGCAAAGGAATCGCACGGACCATCCATGCTCGTTCACGTGGCAAGACAGAGGAAGTCCTCAAAAGAGGCGGGATGGTTGGAGTCAAGGTGTCGTACTGGAAGATAGTTTTCTGGGGCAGTTGATGATTACTAGTAGGAGATGTACAGGTAAGGAAACTGCAATATGGAACACTCACAATATACGTTTGCTGCAAGCTTAGTCCTATAACTCCGAAACCGGGTGCCCCGACGAACTGCCACTGTGACAGCCCCTAAACCCTAAACCCTAAACCGTTTTTACCAATTGTGAACCTGAATCCCAAAACCGTGAACCCACAACCCCTGGACCATGATTTCGGGTTTAGACCTTGATGTCTGCAGTAGCCCTAAACCATTTCCTCCCCCCCAGCCTAGGAAATACAGGGGCCTTAATAATGGGGTTCTGGGGGTGTCTTTCTTTCGAAAGGCTTGATGTCCATGTCGAACGCGGCCTAATGCGCATATATATATATAGATAGATAGATAGATAGATAGATAGATAGATAGATAGATAGATAGTTTCGTAAATTCACATGCAAACGGCTTTGAGAGCAGTTTGCACTCAAGGAGGTCCCCATGCCTATAGCACGAGATGCCCATCCCCGGTGCAGAAATCTGCTACACTCAGGTGATGCAGCCACAACCAAAACCAAAATCGAGAAGCAATGACGGCTGCGCCATACTTCGGCATGGCATGTACAAGACTCCAGCCAAGTGCAGCTACGGGTTCTCACCCTACTCCAACCACAAACTCACCATTGAAACCCTCAACTCAGCAGCGACTGGCAACATGCAGTTCAGTCGAAAAACGGGCTGTCCTCTGGCTCGTGGCGTGCCCATGTTCCCAGTTTCGACTGGGCCATGGCAAGAGGGCACTGGGGCACAGCGATTTTCCCTACAGCTCCAGCTGATGGGCGATTCGGGCCCTGTTTTGGGGTGTATGTATGTATATATATATATATGTATATATATATATATGTATATGTATATATACTATAGTTATAATGAGGAGCCCCCAAAACAGCACAGGTAATTGTTTAGGCGCCTATGTTAACCCAGTTAACCCCTCAACCTTGGAGCAGCAGGAGACCGTGGTGGAGGTGCTTCTGCAAGCGCTGCAGCCACTGGCCGGGAAACATCGATTGTGCCTGTTAAATTATGCCTTCTACTTGTTAAAATCGTTGTTTTTTAACATCTAACCTTCTTGGGGGTTACTGCAAAAAAATCCCGATGTACCTACAGGAAACCTCTAGTTTCCCGCTGCAACCTGGGCACGCAAGTTTATATCTGATCCCATGATGCTGTCTGTCACTGTTTTCGATCATTGAGACAACCTGGGATTTCTTTAAGCTATTGGTGCCCCCTGTTGGGGTCCTCAGAAGGAGGCTTTTGTTGAATAAGGATCCTGGTTGGGGAGGTTTATATTCAATAGCCCTGTTCTCTGTGAAGGTCCTGTCGAAAATAGTCCCTCGGTTGGGCTGTCGGAAGCCGAGGTCACCTCCTCCTGCGCCCGCAACTTTGGGCAACTGATGGCCACCGGCCATGTTGCCAAGCCCCCAGCGATTTTTGGCCTCAGCATTCACAGTCGGCTTGGGTGACCCCCCTTGACCGAAGAAGAAAGTGCCCAATAAAACCCTACGCATGTTGAGGCACATAAGTATAGGTGTCCAGGTCTAGGTTTCGACGGCAGGCTTAGACTCTTTCGGAATTGAAGTTTCAGGTCCAAGGGTTCAGTGTTTCTTAGTTTGGGGGAATCAGGCGAGATCCGCGGGTTTGTGGTAGGTTTGGGGGCTAGGGGTTTAGGGTTTAGGGTTAGAGGCATCATCTTGAGTGTAGGGATGCCAATAGGTCCGAAAAGATACCAATTCCGGCCTGTGTTCCGACACATCCGCTCTCCTTGACGGCATTGAGGCCCCTCTACTAGTGCTGCATGGTCACCTGGGCGCTTGGGTGCTGCAACGACATGCCCACGGGTCACAAAGACAATTCTACTATACACTAAAACCTTGGCAATACTCTTGCCTCTAATAACTAACACTCTTCCTCAAATCAGCCCTTAAAGTAGCTCCTGAAGCAAGCCCTAAACCCTAAACCCTTAAAGTAGCTTCTAAAGCAAGCCCTAAACCCTAAACCCTTAAAGTAGCTCCTATAGCAAGCCCCATAGAACCTTTTCAAGAATCCTTCCGAAACCCAGCAGCGAGGATGGTCGAGCTCGCCTCATCGACCTCTCCTCCGGCAGGCCCGAACCCAGAAATTCCGAAGCCCCTGGTTTAGGGTTTAGGGGTTTTAGGGTTTAGGGGTTTAGGGTTCAGGGTTTGGGGTTAGGGGCTAAATCCTCAACCTTTAACCTGACTAGGTTCCCAGTAGTACCCTTTTGCCCTTTTTCTTTTTGGGTTCCCTTGTTAAATCCAAATAGTAGGAAAAAGGGTACCCTTATTATTAAAGGGCCACTGGGGAACCTAGTAAGGAATCTGGCCCTGCACTGACCTTACATAGTTTAATTATGTTATACTCCTGTATTAAGACAGGGCCCTGAAATGATGGGGGGGATCCTGTTTATGGTTTACAAGTTACATTACGGGGTATACCCCCCAATGAAGGAATAATCCTTACCTTCTTGCGTGAGCCTTTTTTGTATGTTCTATGTCTACCCATGGGCTCCTTTTTTTTTGCATCCTATAAGGTAATCCCAAAAAGGAACTACTAGGGAGCCTTTGGGTATTTGTACAGTCTACTGACCCTAAACCCTGAACCCTAAACCCTAACCCCTGAACCCTAAACCCCTAAACAGTCTACTCCTGAAGAAAGGGGTTAGATCTCTGGGAACGCTGCAGGGGTCCGGTCGGAGCTGCAACAGATTTCTCCGAAGCGACACATACCTGCTTGCCTATGTACGTACGTGTATAGATACGTCCAGACACACATATACATGTATACATATATATATATATATATTATCTAAGCTCTGAAGACATGTGGGGTATGGTTTCTAGTATAAGAGGAGGGGTCTTGACGGCCATGAAGGTGACACCACGACGACGGCACGGCGACGATGTGACAACGGTCCGGCGACGGTGTGACGACGACAGCGACGACGAGACAACGGTGCG
>CAJNJA010007911.1:358-15804 GCA_905231915.1 Symbiodinium necroappetens
TTCCTATAGATTAGGGTCCTTAAGGTAATGCAGCATTTGTATCATCAACCGTATCCCTAAACTCACTCAGCCAAAAAGCCCTCAACCCCCTCTTAACGGGCTTACTGGTTACTTTATAGGATCCTAAAATATAAACCCCAAATTCCCTAAACCTAGGACAAACCCCTAAACTCTAAAGTTTAGGGTTTAGGGGTTTAGCTTAACCCTAAACCCTAAACCCCTGAACCCCTAAACCCCAAACCCTAAAAGTTGCTCGGGCTTGATTTCTAGTATAAGGGCCTTGAAGATTCAACGGTGGTTCTTGGGGGTGCATTTTTTCTCTAGGTATGTTGACCTAACGGTCCATGTATCCGTATGAGCATACTTTGACCCTAAAGTACCTATATAGGGACTAAATTGAGGCCTAAGTATATACTATATGAGTACATGGACCCTTAGGGTTGACTGGGAGCTCCAGGAAGCAGTAATATTGACCATTCATGGCGCTACCGAACCCTCCAAAAGTAGGTCAAATCATGGCCCCAAAACCTATAAAAAGCAAAAGGCTAGTCTTCTACATGCTTCTGGGGTCCAGGTAGTCTACAGTAAAGCTTGCTAGGGCTTTTTGGCAACGAGGTTTAATTTAGGGTTTAGGGCTTTAGGGGTTTAGGGGTTGAGGGTTCTAGTGTATAGTACTCTAGGGCTTTAGGGGTTTTGGGGTCTCTTGCGTGGGAAATCACCCTGAAGGATCAAAAAAAAAACTTGGAGCCCAGGGCTCAGGGCCAGGAATTTGGCAACCATCCGTGGAGTTTCTTTCCGCCGGTTTCTGGGAGTTTTTAGGCCGTCCGCGACGCCATTTCGTAAAAAATCACAGCTTTCCCTTCCCTCCTCCTTGGCACTCTAACACATCAAAGAATAATGAGAACTATGTTCGACAGTACCTTCGGGTCTGGGGTATCACAGCCTTCGACCTTTTCTGAAAGGGCTGGTTTGGGGCTTCGGGCTTCAGTGCAAGGCCGAGAATAGAAGCAAGGCTGGAATACCGCAAACATGCAGGTGCTGATGAACAGTACTGCCTGAACCCTACCTTTACCCGAAATAACCCACCTTTATCAGGACTTATATATAACGAAAGCATATTCAGGAGCCCTAATAAATGTGGTTTACTTAGGGTTCAGATATACCTCAGAGTCCAAGACCCAAACTATTTCATGAAGACGTCGAACCTGTGAGGTTCTACGAACTACGGGCTGTTTAGGACCAAGAGTTCTGACCTTCAAGACCAACCTATATCCCAACTAATAACTACCTTGCGAAGAACCCGTGTAAGAACCAAGATATGCCATAAAAAAACTTCGAGGAACCCGAAAACATCTGTTTTCTAGGATCCAGCTAACCCTAACCCCCCCAGGTACCTACTACATAGGGTACTAGAGCCCCTGGGGCCCTATATAGTAGGTACCTGGAGGGTTAGGGCAACAGCTTTGGACAAGTGTCCTAAACCCTAAACCCTAAACCCTAACAGCTTTGGACAAGTGTCTCTCTCCACATCCGAGAGGATCTTGCCGGCGAGATCGAAAACCACCTTTTGCTTGGCTCGTGATCCGGAACGACAGTGCTAGTGACATACAACGGCCGTAGTTGAAATAGAGTTCCTTTCAGGGCTTCTGCTTATGCGTTGTAGAACGGATTTAACGCTTAAGGGCCCCTTGAGAACTAGAAGAGGGTGTTGGGGCATTCAGAGTATGACTGGATCAGATCAGGGATTGCTATGAACTATTTATAACTTATTTAGACGTCGATGGTAATTGCCGTCCCTTTTAGGGTCCTTTTTATTGGGTGCCGTACTATATTGGGGACATTAAAAAAGGGACCCTAGTTTAGAGAACTGTCCAGATACCTCTGGCGAGCATTGGCCTGGTCCATAGTGGTTCTCCTGTGGGTTTAATTACCTTATAGGAGCCTAAATATGACCCACAGCAGGGAGCTAAAATGGAGCCCTAAACCCTAAACCCTAAGACCCTAAACCCCCTTTTCAAGAAGGAACTAGTATGGAGCCCTATACCCTAAACCCTACACTGCAAACCCTAACCCAGGTACCTACTATATAGGGTACTGCGAGTACTGGCCTGGTAGCCGGACTTCTGGCCGGCACTTTTCAGGAGCGTCTCTTCCGGCGGCGAGACTCTGCTCGGAGGGCTCCAGAGAAGAAGAAGCCTGGGAAAAGAGGGTTTAGGGGTTAAAGGGTTTAGGGTTTCTAGAGGGTTTAGGGTTTAAAGGGTTTAGGGATTAAAGAGTTTAGGGTTTGAAGGGTCTGGGGTTAAAGGGTTTAGGGGTGAGGGTTCAGGGTTTAGGTTTCAGGGTAAGGACCCACGTTCACATAACTTCCCGTCAGTCCAGGTGACGATGGTAGATGGCAAGGAAGTAAGTACGCTACTTTCAAAAAACCTCATGCGTGGTACGAGCAATACCTACCTTCAGCAAGTACTAGACTATAGTTGTAAAGTGATGGTTTGAGAGAGCTGTATTTTGAAAGTTGGGATGCAATCCGCATGCGTCTTCTTGAACTCCCAAAGACGGGTTCGGCTAAAGGTATGATATAGCACCTTGGAGGATCCCGTACGGTTGATGATATAAATCCTGCATTGCCCAGAATAAGGAATAGACCACAAATCCCATAGTCTACGGCCCTTAGAAGGTCAGGCTAAGGATTTAGATCATCAAAAGTATGTCTACCCTTAACCCTAAACCCTAAACCCGAATTCCTAAACCCCAAAACCTAAACCCTAAACTCTAAACACTAAACTCTACACCTTTGCTCTTGCAGCTCCTAAGCCTCTCGGCTATGACTATGAACCGTCTCCCCCCGGTAGTCAGAAGCGTCACAGCCAGAACGTGACCCCAGACCCCAGTTCAAACTATCCGGGCCCTTTTAGGAGAACCACAAGCCCTAACATACTGTTGATGATATGAATCCTGCATTACCTTAAGGACCCTAAACTATGGGAATTCTGGCATATTCCTTATTATGGGTAATGCAGGATTTATATTAAAGACCGTACTTCCCCAATTAGCCACGAAAAAAGTCAAACTTTCAGATTACTACTAAATTATATGAGCCCAAAAAGTTTAAAGGTTGGATATCGGAGAACTAAGCTAACTGCTAAACCACCAGTCGAACATCACCTGCCTCGGACTATGACATGTCTCAACCCAGGTGGCCGAAATACGGCAGAATGACCCAGCTTCTCTTCCGTGATTGCGTTTCCAATTAAGGTTCATGGGGGTATGGGAGTTCCTGAAGAATAAGGCACCCTAAACCCTAAACCCTAAACCTCTTTTTTCTCGGGTGGGTTCATCGGATGCTACTTTGAATCTGCCTGCACTGTGCAAACTTTCGTACTGAAAAGAGGTAGGGTACAGGTTTGTTGGCGAGGGTAAACAGTAAGTGTTTCGGCTGAATCTCTTGAATTTTTAGGGCCATAGGGGCAAGGCACCCTAAGAAAAACTTTCTGTCAAAAACCAAGCTTCCACCTACCCGAACTCCGAAACCCTGAACCCCGAAACGCTAAGCCAACCGTAAATCCCGAAGTACTAAACCCGGATCAGCCCTGAACCTTAACCCCTACCTGGGCCCTAAAGAATCTACCTTTTTAGGGTTTCTTATTATGATTTCTTTATATAAGTCTATTTCGGGTTAAGGTAAACCCTAAACCCGCCGCTACGTCTTCTGCTTGGCGGCTGCAGCGTCATCAGGGCGTGGAAGCTCAGCTCGCAAGCCAAGGCTGTCGGTCCTTCTTCGTCCTTGACTCGGTTAAAGGAAACTACAGGTGGGGAGTTTAGGGTATATCGGGCTTCGATAAAGGCTTCTAGAAGGTATATTGTCGACCTTCCATAAGGCTCCTATAACGGTAACTACCCACCTGAAAATGTCCTTGACTAGGGGTTGACAAGGGGTTTAGGGCAATTAGGGGCACTAGAGGGGATAATTACCCCTAAACCCTGAACCCTAAACCTGAAAACCCTAAGTCCCTAAAACCTGAACCCTAAACCGTAGATCCCTAAACCCTAAACCCTGAACCCTAAACCCCTAAACCCCTAAACCCTAAACCCCTAAACCTCTAAACCCCTAAACCCTTTAAGCCCTATACCATCAGGGCCACCAGTTGGCAGGGAAAAGGGCCTCAAAGGTGAGATGAAGGTGGATGGCATGATTAGACTGATTAGATCTTCGAGCTTTGCGGTTTAGTGTCTTCCAGGTTTAACCCTAAAATTAAGGTTTAGGGTTTAGGGTTTAGGGTAAAGACTACAAACCTTGAGGGTTGAGGTAATGTAGAGGCAATAAACATCAGAATAGCCTTTTGGGTCCAATTCTACTACAACTACAATAAGGAACCCACCCCCCAAAATAGTACTTGTATACTATTTTGGGGTTCCTCTTATTCTAATTATCGCATGATATTCCCCAAACCCCTATTCTAATTTTCAAGGCCCCTATGCTAAGCCCAAACCCCCTAAACACGAAGCCCTTGTAAGCCCGAAACTGGTGGTCACGGAAGGCAGTACCCCAAACCCCTATTCTAATTATCAAGGCCCCTATGCTAAGCCCAAACCCCCTAAACACGAAGCCCTTGTAAGCCCGAAACTGGTGGTCACGGAAGGCAGTCATTAAGAACCTTGCCAGAAAATGGACCCATGCATCCAGGCCAAGGCCTGCGCAAGGCCTGCCCTAGAAGTTTAGGGTTTAGGAGTCTAGGGTTTAGGGTTTAGGGGTTTAGGGTTTAGGGTTTAGAGTTTAGGAGTCTAGGGTTTAGGGATTAGGAATAATTAGGGTAAACCACTGACGGTCTCTGTGAGAGAGAGAGGCGTTTGTTCATGAGGCTTACGTGGTTTTGGTTGCGACATGATCCAAAAGGGGCCCCGGATTTGCTTTCCCACTGTCCTCCCTAAACCCTAAACCCTAAACCCTAAACCGTGGCTTTACCCACAGGAGCGAGTCTAGAAGGCATCCACTCCCAAAGTCTGAGCCAAAGCCCGGACCCGAACCCCAAGTCTCATTCCTACACCGCAACCTGCAAAGGTTCGGGGTTTAGGGTTTGGGTTTGGGGTTTAGGTCAGAACCCTGTGCTCCATATGAACTCCAATGTTGCCCTAAACCACGAACCGGCAGACCTTATGGCATGACTGTACGGTAAACCCCATATCTAACAGAATACAGTCGCAAGAAGCTCCCCAAAAGATCAGGATTTTGGGGAGATGGACTGTAGAATTCAGGATTTAGGTGCCGAATGGTTCATGGACTGTCGTTCTATGTGAAGTTGTTGTGAATCGACTAGGCCCGGCCAACCTAAAACCAAGCACTATAGGTCACTAGGTTTCATGAGGGTTAGGACCCTAAGATCCAAACCCTTCTGGAAGCCACATGGGCCCTGAAACCCAGAGCAGTGAGTCTCCTCCGATGCCCATAGACTTGAAAGAGCCCTTTGATGCTCGACTGGTTCCGATTATCTCATTTATGTATTGCTACTGTTGACGGAATCATAACTGGCTGCTGGCCTCCAAATCACCTCTTGACCTACCAAAACCTACCTTTTTTGTGGGTCCCTTCAATCCCCTCCTGGAGTTTGTGCTAGGAACCTACAACCCTAAACCCTAAACCCCTAAACCCTAAACCCTAATAGGAGACTACAAAAAGGTAGGTTATGGTAGTTTATAGTGTACACTGCAAATGGTGAAGCCCAGACACTTTGAGCGTGCTGGGGCAAACGCTGCACTGCCCGAAGCTCTAATAATCTAGGGGCCTAGATGACTCCCTATACTATTTTGGTGGTTCATTAGTATGATGATATAGTACAACATACCCCCAAAAACATCGAATTATCAAGGCCTCTACATTACGCAACAACACCTCAAACCCCCGAATGAATACGTCGGCCTGGCTTCTACGCTACGGAGCGGCTGAAGAAAGTCTCACGCTTCCCTCCTTCGGACCTCCACCTTCAACAGGCTAAAAGCCAGCCCCGGGAGAGCTAAAGCAGACCCTAACCCTCCAGGTACCTACTATCAGGGTACTAGAGCCCCGGCCCTATATAGTCGGTACCTGGAGGGTTAGGGAGAGGTTCCAGATGGTCTCAGATTGGGTGCCGTTCAGGGTCACTCTGCCGGCTTCTGCGGCCTCCCCGATGGCCGCAAGATCAGTGCCAGGGAGTCCCAAGAGCTCTCCGCATCTCAGGGGACGTGGAGCAAGGCCTAAAATTCATGCAACAATGCAAAAACCAAATTCTGTCACCTAACCTGCAATCGCTAGATTTCTGAACCTTTGGACAGAACTCCATGTCAAGACCCTATAAAAATCTTAATCCCTAGACCCCAAACCCTAAACCCTAAACCTCTTATACTCCAGGCCGGCCTGAACAGGCTTCCAAGCCGAAGCTGAACTCTGTAGCCTGCTCAGGGGTTCAGAAGTACCCACAGGCCCCTAAGTAGTTCCTTTTTGGGATTACCTGATAGGATTCTAAATATAAACCACAAAAAGGAACTACTTAGGGCCTATGGGTAGCTATCACTGCTTCGCTTTTTCCTCTGCCACCCGGACCTGGACCCCAAAGTAGCCTGCCGTTTTTTCAGGACGTTTCTAAGGAAATCAGAACAAGGAGCCGTTAAGAGGAAGGTTTCATAGTCCCTACGTTGGACCCTTAAGAACCTCTCTTTTTCGGATTCCGGAAAAAGATTTCTTTATATAAGATCCTTAAAAAGGTAGGTTCTTTGGGGTCTGGGTAAGCCTAAAACTCCAGTCCACGACTTTTGACCTTCAAGCCTCTAAACCCTAAACCCCTAAACCCCTAAACCCCAAAGAGAAACCCAAGCACTACACAAAGGTGAGAGGACGAAAGGCCTGTTAACGCAACTGGTGGGTGGCTAGGCTCATTTTAAATTCAGGCAGTTCAGAGATGTTCAGAGTTTAAGGCTTCCGGGTGTTCGTAGTTGAAGGGCTTATTGGTTTATGATGCACAAGATGTAAATACATATATGTATATATACACAGGCACATGTATATATATATATATCTGTGTGTGTATAGGGGGTTGCTTGAGAGTTGAAGGGATTCGGGCTAGTGTTTCAGGTTCATGTCCGTGGGTTTAGGACCCTGGGCTCAGACTGAGCAAGGCTCGGTTGCGCGATTTGGGGTTTCATGGTTTGGGGTTCAGAGCAAAAGGTTTAGGGTTTGGTGTGCCGCGTGCGGTTTAAAGTTTTGCGAACCCAGGGAGCATTCTCAGCCAGACTGCCAAATTGTCCAGCACTTGCTGTAATTACCTCCCGTTTTGAGCCCCTGGAAGCTTCGTCAGAATCCGAAAGAACCCTGTGAATTTCCGAAAACAGCAGCCCTACATCACCCCAGCCAAACATGTATTGCGGAGACTCCTGGAGCCTCCGGCGCAAACCCTGCACTCTTTAAGGGGCCGGGCAGGTAGCCTCTAAATGTATGTGCTTTGTAAAGTTCCTAGCATTGTTCAAAGATTGCCCTTGTTGCAGCTAGGCTACTAAGACATTTAAGCCCTATGTCTTGAACCCTTAAACTCTCCAAACCTTAAACTCTAAACTCTCAATCCTAAGAACTCTAAACTCTAAACCCTAGGAGCCCTAAATTCAATTGCCCAGCACCCTAAAGCCTAAACCCCAAGCCCTGAACCGTAGAGTCCTCTTCCGAGAGTAGTTCGCCTTTATAAGTGCCACAACAGGAGAGAGAGCAGGGTGTCGGTCTGATGGGGGTGGACCTGAGTTCAGGGTAGGGGTCCTTCAAGGGATCTATAAGGGTTCAAAGAGATCTATAAGGGTTCCTTTAAGAGATCTATAAGGGTTCCTTTAAGGGATCCATAATGGTACATGTAAGGGAGTGGCAGGGTTTTATATGGTTTAGGGTTTCGGAAAGTTGTGCGGGGGTTTTGTAGGGTTTAGGGTGTGTAGGGCTGCTTGGTTTTACAGGGTTTATAGGGCTTATATGATTCATTTGTAGGGTTTAGGTCGGAGGGTCAATTACTACGAGTTGCATGATTACTGTATAGTAAAATACCCTCCAGGCTTGGCGTTCCGTGAGTGGAGGCATTAGGGTTTAGTAACATGTGGGTAGTGCTGAAAATCGGGGTCCCTTTTAAGGTCCTTTGAAAAGTGTGCCGTCCTATATTCGGAGACCTAGGACGCGGCCCTACTTTAGAGAACTACCCATTTAGGACTTTGGGTTTAGGGGGCTTCTGCGTATCTGGTCTTCTTCTCCTGGTCACCATGGCTGCTCGGTGTAACATAGAAGCCTAAATCATTACCAACATTACTGTTAGGATTCCTTTATACTTTAAACTTTAAAGGCGCCCAGAACCCTGTTCTAACTACTCAGGCCCTCAACAGTAGCTCGAGGTCTCATCCAAGGTCTCTGGTTGCTGCCCACTCCAGTGTGTTTGTGCATGCTGGTTTCGTCAACTTACCCCAAACCCTAACCCCAAAGCCCCTAAACCGAAACCCCTGAACCCCTAAACCCTTAAACCCCTAAACCTACTTGTGGCACCCAGGGCTAGGGCCTACATGAGGGAAGCCGAATGTTTGCTGCAGATGTGAGTACCACCCATGTTCCAATCTAGTTAGAACCTACAATGGGTTTCGCTGTGGCATGGAGTCTGGCTCTGTTCGTTTTGCATTCCACTCTACGTCCTGAACCCGACTCCCTATATAAACCGTCGACGACTTAGGACCGTGTAAGCCCGACAGTAAACCGACGAAGTCCTATAGGCCCTAACATAGGCCGTATAATGAACCAGGCATAATAAGCCCCGAACCCTAAACCCTAAACCTCAGCTAGCGAAGGCGAAGACTTCATTCTGGTCCACGCATCCCGGGCGACTGACGCGCTGCTGCACAGCTGCAGTGCGCATCGAACCCTATTCGAGTCTATCCCGATGGGGATTAGAGTTTAGGGTTTAGGGGTTAGGGTTCATAGGGAGTTTAAGGGACAGCCGTGTGAAAATGATAATTGGGAGTTTGAGGGTCTATAGTAAAAGCACTGGTATAATCGGTAAGGTTCAAGGACTCGAAGAGTACATCGGTTTGTCCAGAATGATTTCCTATCTGCTAGCTTTCATGATTTCTGGAACTGTCTGTATACCTGGACGCTTGTTAGGGCCAAAATAACATGCTTAGTGGGACGGCTGGCACGCACGAGCACGGGCGCCAGTTGCTAGCACCTGTTGGTCACTTGATGGGTTGATCCTAAACCCTAAACCCTAAACCCCACCCTAACCCTCCAGGTACCTACTATAGAGGCCCTATATAGTAGGTACCTGGAGGGTTAGGGCCAGGTTTTGAGCAGTGAATTTCGTCGGTGTTGGGTTTTGTTGGGGTTTACGGAGTCGGGTTTGCGTGCACGTTGCAGGCTTGAGGGTTCAACGATTCAGGGCCTCAGGGTTTCAGGCAACATCCGTTAGCTTGTATAGGTGTGGCACGGAGATGACTATGTTCAAGCTAGTTGTGTAACCCTAATCCCTAAACCGTACTTCCCGGTGTGGTGGAGTCTTTGCTTGGGTTGGCGATCTGACATCTCACTGAATGATATCCTGCTTGCCCTCACACTATGAAGCAACCGAGCACTTCCAACAATGTTGCCTTGAGCTCTCGGTTATGGTTTCAGGAAGTGTTTTCATGGTTTGGGACGAAGCAGTGCAACATCAACATCGAGAATATTGAAGTAGTGAGGAACAGCAACCGTGTCGCATTGTCGATGCTGATACCTGTCGATGATCTTCGTTCGGTGCCCTTAGCACAGGTATTCATCATGGTAAGAATGCTTGGAGTCTGCCCTAAACCCTCCTTTAAACCCTAAAGCCTAAACCAGGAGATTTGCTCAAAACTAGCACTTGGAGGCTTCAAGGTCGTTGTGGTGATGCTCCTGAATCTCAGAGTTCGGCCTTCGAGCCCCAGGGCCCCAAAACATAGGGCCTCTAATACTTAGAGTGTAGGTTTTTTTGGGGGGAGCTCCATCATGCCGTTAACACCACACTGGTGCCATAGAGGGGCCATGAGGGGATGTTGTTTCTTCCTGATCCTCTGAATGCTTGCGTTGGTGCAGAACTGCCAACTTGGCCTGTCATACTTGACAGAAGGTTCTGTTGCGGACGGTGTGGGACCCACTTCGCACTTTCTGCTGGTTTCGGTTTAATGTCACGTGGCTGTGGTTTCTAATTATGTATGAGGAGTTACTACTATGATTTAGGGATTAGGGAAGTATTCCCCATAACACGACATAGGAAGAGCTATCTGCAAACACACACTAAACTCCGAACCTAGACCCCTTAAGCAAACCTTATGAAACCGACATAAAAGCCCTACCTAGACCCCAAAAGTATGTAAAACCAAAGCTTGTTTTAAAAAATGGGTGCTGGACCATTCTGTTACTTACTTTTGTGGGTTTAGCTAAACCCAATTGCCCTACAAAACTCTTGAATCCCAAACTCCTAAACTCCTAAACTCCCAGGAAACATAAGGGTAGTTTTCTAAATTAGGGTCCCTGTTGGGGTCCTTTTTATATGGGTGCCGTACTATATTGGGGACCTAAAAGGGGACCCGACTTTAGAGAACTACCCATAGAAATACTCCTACACCACGAACCTAAGGGACTCCTGAGCTTCAAACCCCGAAGACCCAAGGGTCCTACCTATGTAGGGTTTAGGGTTTAGGGTTTAGGTTACAGGCTTTAGACCCCCAAGTAGGTGCTATGTGTATACTTGGAGTCATACGGCTGATGATATAAATCCTGCACTAACCTAAGGAATAGACCATAACTCCCATAGTTTAGGGTCCTTAAGGTGATGCAGGATTTCTGCCATCAGCAGTAGGGAAACCCCACACCCCGTGAGAAACCCAGGCTGGCTCCCTGCCGGCATGAAAAGATGGCCTGGCTCTCAGAATCTTTCGGGGCTTCTGGTTTAGTATTTTGGGTTTAGGGCTTTTAGGGATTTTGGGGGGTTTAGGGGTTCAGGCTTTAGGGTTCAGGGTTTTGGGGGTTTAGGGTTTAGGGTTTAGCATTTCGGGTTTAGGGTTTAGGGTTCAGGGTTTTTGAGGTTTAAGGGTTTTGGGTGTTTAGGGTTCAGGGTTTAGCATTTCGGTTTTGGGGTGTAGGTTGTAGGAATTTAGGGTTCAGGGTTTTTGGGGTTTAGGGTTTAAGTCGGGGGCCTCTTGTATTTTTTTCTTGAAAGTGGAAGGGCCTCACAAGAAGTGTTCTACAGTCTATGGCGCAGAGTGGGGTCAGAGACCCTAAACCCTAAACCTTAAACCGTTGGCGAGAATTTCGTTGCCCCCTCAAGTTTAGGGTCAGGCTCAGGGGCTCTCACATTCCTTGGAAAGGCTCCGGGTTTAGGGCTTTGGGCTTAGGTTTTTGGCTTTTAAGGGTTTTAGGGTTTTTAGGGTTTAGGGGTTTAAGGTTTAGGGTGTTTAGGGTTTCTTAGGGTTTTGGAGGTTCGTGTTTCGTGCCCTTTGTGGGCTTTACTAATGAGGGGTTGGGTTGCGGGGGATCCACTTTCATAAGGGTGCCCTACTTTATTGTGAACACATGAAGACCCGACTCTGTCTTTACCCCTTTGACTCTGTAGAGCTTTAAAACTAAAACCATAAACCGCCTTGAAGCCCTCAAATCGTAAACCCCAAGCCTTGAACCCAGACCTTCAATCCATAGTGTTGAAAGATTGACCCCTTAAATCGTAAACCAAAGAAACAAGGACTTGAACAAGTTCTCCGATTTGGCGGAGTCAGCTTTGCAGGCCGAGTAGCGGTGTTCAAGTTTAGCTGAGGGGGAGGTTGAGGGTTTGGAAGCAGGGCTTGGGGCTAGGAGGGTTTATGCCACGGCGTAGGGTTTAGGGTCAAGGTTTAGGGTTTAGGGTTGTTTATATGGATTTAGGGCTTGGGGTTTACCTGAACCCTAAGAAACCTACCAGGGACTTATAAAAGCAAATCTTGTTCACCAACCCTAAAAGGTAGCTATCTTAAGGCAGGTTTTAACAGAGGTAGGTATCTTAGGGCAGGTTTGGAGAGTAGGTGCCAGGTCTCACAGGGCTCTAAAGTGCCCTTGGGTGAGAGCACTTATGCTGATGCTTTCTTTATGGCAATGACGGTTGTGTGTAAAGGTAATGCAAAATATCCCCTAAACCCAAAACCCAAACCCTAAACCCGAAACCGTAAACCCTAATATCATCATGCATCGGTCGACCTGTAGTGGGCATGTGCGTGTATATTGCTGGTGTTTTCTCATTTTTGGCCTACTACAGCTATGTTCAGATTGTGTATATTTAAGTTTAGCTGTGCGCGTGTGTGCATGTTCATGCATGACGTCTCGCATGTCGTTAGTCACCCTAAGGTCTTGTGCTATTGATGCCGTCTACACTTTCCGTCACTGGATGGCACCGTTTAGGTTTCAAGCTTTAGTGTTCTGGTTTGACTGGGGAGGATTAGCGCATAGGAGTTCAGATGATTACAGCTAGGCTTGGGTCAGGAGGCGTTGCTGATGGGTTTACTGGTGTGGAGTTTAGGGGCTTGTGGCTTCCTAGACTGATACCCAACCTGAAGCAGTAATTTCACTACGCCCCAAATGTTAATGTACCCACACTGGCTCGGTGCGCCAGGCAATCTCGGAGAGGTGGGGGGCCCTGTGTGTTTGACCTGGTGATGCTGCTTCATGGTTGAGGGTTTAGGGTATTGGTTCCTGCATCATGCTAAGTTACCTAACTATGGAAATTGGCTTATACCTGATAAGGCGGGATGTTGTCCACAAGCAGCATTGCTCGGACACCCCATCATCGACACCAGAATCACGACAGTCAGCAGCACGATAAGTTGCAGCGACTTCGTAAGTCCACTCACCCACAGTGTCATAGCTAACACGAGTACGACGACCACTCATGGACACAATCCTGCGCTACCCGACGTATCTTGAACTACGAGAAACATGGTGCGTACGTTATCATAAAAGGTAGGATGTTGTCAGGCAGGTGTGCACGGATAACCGTCAGCCTTCCCGATCGCAGCATTCTAAATTTGTGGCCACCTCAAGACACACAAAGTGACCTGGTTGAGGTTGCACCTTGGAAGCACCCTGTATATCAGGATCCATGAGCTGAATAGTACACGCAAGCTTTAGAGCCTGCAAATTTCAAAGCATTTTGAGACTCGTAAACGCTTTCAAGCCGCTTTATCCTTAGACCCGAAGCCCACGCACTGCACCCCCGAGCCCGCAACCCCTGAACCTTACACCCCCGAACCCCTATGGTACCCTCGTAGCACGCTCAAGGAACCATTGTAGAACCCTCCCGGCAAGCCTTCTAGCAACCTTTCTACAGCCTTAAACCCCCTCAACCTACACCCTAAACCCTAAACCCACACTTGCACCCATAAACCCCCTCAACCTACACCCTAAACCCTAAACCCTACACTTGCACCCAGGGACTGGGAAATCCTGGTGGACAACATCGCCTACGGCGAATGCGCCCGCAGCTTCGAGCTCCAGCCCCAGCCTACACAAAGTTTTGACATGGACCTCAAAGGCTTTAGAGTTCAGGGTTTAGGGTTTAGGGTTCAGGGTTTAGGGTTTAGGGTTTCGGGAAACTTTACGGGCTCTGTTAAGGGATTCTATAAGGGTAAGTACCAGAAGGGTTTATATAGGTGTTAGGGTATAAGCGTCCAATGTACTCAAACAGTATAGACTTCGGCCCTATAAACTAGGTAGTCCCCATGTAGGTGCTTTAGGGGCAAAGTATATGCTATTTGGGCACATGGGGCTTTTAGGTAAGGGTTTAAGGTGATTTGGAAGTGGAGTTCTGAGTGCTTCACTTGAGACGATGAGGATCGAGTTCTTGTGATACCATACGATGTAGCTTGCAAACACCTACATGAACATTTCAAGAAGATGGAGCCCCCCGGCGCCCCAAAGCTGGATCAAAACGCCAAGTAGCACAAGCAGCCTTATCGGGCCATGCCGGTGCCAGGTGCCCAAGCAGTACTTACTTTGGCCGCAAAGCAGTCCCTAAGTTTGTACTTTAGGGCCAACGTATCTACTCTCTGGATACATGGGCCCTCAGGGGTGAAACATCCTACACCCTAAAGCTTTAAAACCCTAAAGCCTTAAAGTCCTCCCTTCGGAAAAGCATGCCAGGAGTGTAAGTCTTGGGGCCATTGGGTTTTGGGGTTTAGGGGTTTAGGGCTTACGGTTTAGGGTTTTAGGGTTTAGAGTTTTTAGGGTTTTAGGGTTTGGGGTTTAAGGTTTAGGGGCCGGGGCCATCGCTGGCTTAAATGCAGCGTGCCTTATTTAGCATTGAAACCCATCATCCGAAAGCAGCCGCAGCAAAGATTCGGGTTGGTCTACATGCGCAGCCCCAAATCCCATACGAAGTCCAAAAGCAGGATATCCCATAACTCTGTGAAACTGATCCTGCCAGCTGCTGCATCCTTTGTAACAGTCTAAGCCTTGCTGGTAGTCTCAATTGAGTTAGCAAGTTTAGGGCTCACCTAGGGCCCTGCAGAGCCCCCTGGTCTTAGAGTTCCTTATGAATGATGAGTTCCTTATGTAAGTCCTTGAAAAGCCCGCAAATCCTTATTCGACTAGGCAGAGGAAGTTACTAGTAGTGAGGGTTTAGGCTTCGGGTAAAGCCGCATGACTGTACCCTATTGACCCAGTCCTCCGATGATTGCAACGCTGAGGACTCTCCAGGCTGTGCCGCACCTTGGCTTGGCTATGCAGGGAGCTGCAGAGTGAACCCTCCCTAAACCCTATAAACCCTATAAGCCCTAAACCCTATAAACCCTAAACCCCTAAACCCTAAACGCAATCCCCCTTCAAAGATCATGCAAAGGGATGCTTCAGGGCTTGCCGGAGTTTACGTTTTGACGATTTCGGGTTTCGGTGGACAGAGGGACTCTTTCCGGAACACCAGATCGACATCGGCATGGTACCTATAGTCTTCATTGTAGTTTCATTTTTGGAGTTACCTCGCAGGGTCTTAATTTCAAGCTTCGGTAAACCAAACAACGGGAGGGGGACTAGAGGTAGTAGGCTCGTTTCGGGGTTGGGGGAAGCCTCAAAGGCAGCTTCCTCTGGGTTGTGTCCTGTGTTTGGGAAGCCCACTTTACTTTTTGCACAGTTCTCTCAATTAGGGTCCCTTCTTCAGGTCCCCCCCAAAAAAATGGCACGGCACCCTTTAAGAGGGGACCCCTAAACCCTAGACCCCTAAACCCCTAAACCCTAAACCCCTAAACCCCAAAACCCCAAAACCTCTAAACCCTAAACCCTAATGGAGAAAGCCCGTTGCTGCATCTGCCCAGGAATCCACCGCCGGCTCCGAAATATGCGTCTTGGCACGAGGGGAAAGTCTTGCTCTGACATAGTGGTAGCATGCTACAACGTCTTAGGGTTTAGGGTTTAGGGATTTTAGGGCTTTAGG